>PVJH01002520.1:0-166389 GCA_004026705.1 Nesogale talazaci | reverse complement strand
AAGGATAACATTCTGTCTGAGTTATGATAAGACATCATAAAGATTTATAAGTGTTTCTTGAAGCTTAGGATTTGTATATTTCCTTCATCTTTTTCTTCATTTGTTGTTATAAATCCCAGCTGTTATTGTATGCATATCTTAAAGGATTGTGAGCTATATATTTTCCTGCTAGAGACTTTTTGGATGTCTTCAACACAATATGCTCAGACCTTAAACATTTCAAAACATGACAGAATGTTTTAGAACCGAAAATAAAATCAAGTCGTGGTAATACTGAATACTAAGAGAACCCAGTACAATGTTAAAAATCGCTATTTGACTCAGTTTAGTTCTTAATCCATTATGTATGTCTGACAGATATAGAATTAGGACTTAAGAAGAAATGTGGCAACAACAAAAATAAAAGACACAGGAAAAAAGTTGCAGTGTAATGACTTCGTAGGCCTTTGAATTATGAGAATTGGAATTTTAAACTCATAATATATAAGAAAGATCATCAAATAGGATTTATTACATTGAACAAAACTCTACATACTTAACGAGGTGAAAAGATATAATTTAAAATATTTGATGAAATTTACATTTTAAAAGTATGGAATGTTTTAGAAAATAATTTCACCATTTACTAAGGTAAATGTATGATGATGGGCAAATAGAACTATGTGCATATATTTATAGGTATAGTAGTAAGATAGCGGATGGGCATTGGGCTTCTATTCAAGTACTCCCTCAGAGTTAGAACAATTTGTTATAGTAAACTGGAACCACATAATGCTCACCTTCCCAACACGATTGCTGAAGACAAAGCAGGTGCATAAGCAAATGTGGTGATTAAAACTGATGGTGCCCAGCTATCAAAAGGCATAGTGTCTGAGGTATTAATATCTTGAAGATAAGCAAGTGTCCATCTAATTGTGAATCAACAAAACCAAACATGGAAGAAGCCCACTAGCTTGTTTTATCATGAAGTGTTGAAGGGATCAGATATAAAATATCAAAGAACAAAAAAAATCATATCATTGCCAATGAGGGGGAGTGTGAAGTGGAGATCAAAAGTCCATCTGTTGGCAACTGGACATCCCCTTGCAGAAGGGCCTCAGAGAGGAGACCATTCAGTCAGGTGCAATGTATCACTGATGAAACTTACAACTTTCCTCTAGTTTTTTTAATGCTTCCCCTTGCCCCACACAACCCAATCATGATTGCAGTTCTACCTTATGAGTCTGGCTAGACTAGAGAATGTACACTGATATAGGTAAGAGCTGAAAATACAGGGAATCCAGGACAAAAAACCCCTTCAGGACCAATAATGAGAGTTGAGATACCATGAGGGTAAGGGTAAGATGTGGGAGAAAGAGGGAATGGATCACAAGGGTCTACATATAATCTCCTCCCTGGGGGAAGAAAAATAGAACCATGGGTGAATGGAGACAGTGTAAGAAAAGAAAAAAAAATTATAAATTATCAAGGGTTCCTGAAAGAGGGATGGAGGGGTAGGGAGGGGGAAAATGAAGAGCTAATACCAAGGACTCAAGTAGAAAGCAAATGTTTTGAGAATGATGATTTCAACAAGTGTAAAAATGTGCTTCACACAATGGATGTATGTATTATCACAACTATTGCGATGATAGCTGTATGAGCCACTAATGAAATGATTTTAAAAAATTGAATGTTTTAGAAAGTAATTTCAACATTTACTCACAGGTATATTCATTCTTAAAAATAAGATATATTAACTTTTTTTTTTACTTCAAATCATTAAAGATAATTAAAGATAAACAACATTTATTTGATGGGGTAAAAGAAGTAAATATTCCTGAAAAGGGAAAATATGCAAAATATTTCTTTACAATTCCTAGGAGAAATTCTATTATGTCTTTGTAAAATATTCAAAGGACACTGGTCATGAGCTCATTTGGAACAGGTACATGAATTGAATTATGAAGCAGTGTTTAGAGCAAAGTAAGGATGTACTACATAGTTTAAAATCAGGACCTTGCATGCCAGCATGGTGCCCTATCATCATACTGATTCAATCCGTTAGTTGAGCAAAAAATCTAAGACCCCGGAGGAGAGTTTGAGGACAGCGTATTACGCTGCTCTCTATAGCTGGCATCACCTTCCTTGCTAAAAGCTTAGAAGACATGAAGCATGTTTTGGGAGAGAACATCAAAGGCTGCCATCAGTCTTCAGTACAGATTGCAACTCGCTGTCATCTAAACCCAAACCAAGCACTCTGCTACCAAGTGGTTTCTGCCTCTGAACAATTCAGTGTAAAGTTAAGAAAAATTCTCACAATTAGACCAATAGATCGATGGTAAAAAGATCGAAGTTGTTAAGGAGCTCAGTTTACTTAGACCGGCTTGGAAGCAGCATCACCATATCAAACAAGGGTTGCATTGGACACATCTGTTGCACAGGGCTTATTTAAAGTGCTAAAGAGCAAAAATATCACATTGAGAAAACTCTTATCTGATCAGATCGTCTCTGCCATGCATGATGTGTTCTCATATTGATTTTGTTTCCTTGATGACTGATGATCATGAGCACTTTTCATGTGCTTATCAGTCGTCTGTATATCTTCTTGGAGAAGTACCATCCTAGTCACGTGGCCATTTTTTAATTTGAGCAGTGGAAAGAGGAAGACCATCTACCATTAGGGTTGACACAGTGGCTCCATGGATGGGCTCTACCACGAGAACCATTATGAGGTCAGCACAGGGCCGGGGAGTGTTTGCTTCTGTTGTACATGGAGTCCAATTCATCATGATGCCGAAAAACAAGAAGATTTAAAATATTTTTGTTTTCATTCTGTTCGTGTGGTATATTACATTGATAGATTCTCTATTGTTGAATTACTTTTTTCTTTCTAGGATAACTGTCATTGTTAATGGTGTATAATTCATTCAGAGTGCCATTGTAATCTGCTTCCTAATGTTTTGCTGAAATTTTTAACATATATGTTTGTAATAAATAAGGTGAATTTTGTGTGTGGGATGTGGAGCAGTGTTTTTATCCAATATTGGTATTAAGGAAATTCTAGTTTCATAGGAGAGGTTAGAAGCATTCTTCTTTTTAGTTTTTTTTTTTTTAGAACTGTTTAAGAAAAAAAAATATTCCTTAAATGTGTGCTAGAATTCATGAAGCCATCTGGTCCCAGAATTTTCATTTTATGGAGAAGGGTTTTTTTTTTAATTGACTCAATTCTTTCACCAATTGTTTTCACCTAAAATTTTCTTCCTTATTTTGTCAATTTTGTTAGTTGTTTGGTTTCCAGGAATATTTCACCTTTGTTGGTATCTAGTTGTCCACTGCATTTCCTTAGAGCTCTTGATTCTGTTGGATTGGAATACAACAATGAAGAGGTCTTCATTGATAGGCCCTTTGGGCATCTGCTTGGATGCCTGATTATCATGAGAATCAGCAGGAAGCTCCGGGAGGTCACTTCCTCTGGGGATTGGATGCTCATCATTCTGTCTGCCTTCTCCCTCCTGTGGTGCTCTACTTCTTTGCTGCAGTCAAAAATTAATTGCCAGATCCATACAGATCACACAAAAATAGTCATCATTATGGGTTTATTTGAGAAGCTGACAGTTTATAAAGTGTAAGATTATAGGGGGTTTTTTGGTCCCTAAAAATGTTTTGTTCAGCTCTGCTGCTAGGCAGGTCTCCTGGTCCTTGGCCACTCAGTCACATGGCTCTTTGGCCTCTGGCTCTGCCAGTCAGGAATTGCACCTGCACTGCATTCTGAGCTTGCTCCAGAGGTACCTTTTTACTTAATGGCCCTGGGAGTCTCTCTCTCTCCACCTGAGAAAGCACACTCTTCTGTACACAGTGGACTTGCAAAGCCAACCAACCCCATTTAATTCTTAGTAATGCTTAGCATATAGAAAATCAATGGGATATGAATTTAGAGGGATGTGATTATTTAAAAAGGTAGTTAAAATCATAGACTGACTGGTGTTCTGTAGTGGTATGGATTTAATTTTGCTCAACACATTATTTTTAAAACTTACTCTTTAGTTTGGCATGGATATTATTTATTGATATTAATCTCAAAATGTTGATCGTATTTCTAGAATGAAGAGAGAATGAAAAGAGATGCATTTAGAAGATACTGGGCACTCCTGCCCAGTGGTTTTCAAATAATTTTTTTTTTTAACCAGGCAGCACAAATCTGCTAAATTTCCAGTAAAGACCTACTACTCTTCAAATTCTACAGCTAAAGCAAAGTTTTTACAGCATCTGGAGGATTGTGTGGCTCATAAAAAAATTCATTAAAGTGAAAACAACTTTCCTTTCTTATATTATTATTCCTTTTTTTTTTTTTAAATAACTTCCTACCAACTATTATCATTGTAGTCTGGGAAGTCTCTGACCTACTAACATATAATAATGAAATGCCTCAAAGAAGAAGTTCAGAATATAACGTACCAATAGTGACCTATTTTTATTTCAACAGTAATGCTTTAATGTAAGTGGGATTCAAAACATTTATAGAAAAATTTCGTTATCTTTTAATTCCATCTTTTCCATAAATGTTTTCTACTTTTTTCTTTGGAATAAAAAGACAAAGCTGTATTTTTTGCTTACTATATTAATAAGAATTTCTTTAGTAAGAATTGCTTTCTGGTATAAATGATTAGCATTCTTGGCCACCATGGTAATTGAATGATTGTCCAGAAATCCCTCATCAGAAAAGTCTGGCATTCTCATTCAGAAAACGGAGTTTCTAAAGACCCTATAGAACACAGTGCAGCCCTGAACAAGTTGTCTTCAGGGCAATGGTACTGCTTGTTTTTTGTTTTTTTTTCAAACACCGAGATATCATTCAGCTATACAGAAGTTCACCTTGAATTAGAACTGACTCAATAGCAACCCGCAAAGGCTGGTCCTTCAGCTCCTTGGGCAGAGCAGCACGCTGATTTCACAAGGGATTCTGGGGAAGTGTGGGATGCTGTGGTTAGCGGACTTTATGAGGTCAAGGGGTGTACATCACCTAGAGGGGTGTGATGGGTCAGGCGAGGCTGGGTTCTTCATTAGGGTACAGTCAGCTTTTATTCATGAACTTTCAGAAGCAAAATATTGATGCTGATGCATTCAATTGGCAAAAATACCCCCTGAGCTCAGTTGTTCATCAATTAAATGGGTTTGAAATCCTTTACTACAATGTTAAAAACCCAATGATTTCCTTAATTTGTTGGAAACTTTGTATTGTTACTCTACCATTGGAACTGTTTTTCTACCTTCCTTAAAGTTATATGCTTGTGAAAACGATTTGGAGGGTCTAGTCAAGTAGTAAGCCTCTGTAATCTACTCTGAACACAGAGATGTGAATTAGCCTTGAATAGAGAACATTGTAAAGATGATTATGACAGATGTAGTTAGATTGAAAAGTAATAGTTTATCATTTGATATCCCTTTGACTCATTTTAAAGTACTCTCAGTTTCTAGAATTTTCGACTTTCTTTTGTGATTGAAGTTTTTCTATGTTTTGGGTAGTCATTTAAAAATGAGTTGATTTGCTTCTTTTTGTGTTTGCATGATTTTCCGTATATGAAATCCAGATTAGGAAAATGTAAAGAGACAGTAATTGATTTAATAATTACCTACGGTATGGCAGGAGAAGATGGGAAAAATGAGCCTCCAGCAACAAAGCCAGAAGAAAATGTTTGACTTTGACTATGGTGATGATTTCATGATTGATGAATGAATTGTATGATACGTGAAAAAATTACATTTGTGAACTTCTTGTGACAATATTTTATTTGTTTTCAGAAAATAAAGTTGAGTACACTATTCTGAAAAGAAAACAAAAACAAACTAACCAACTCCTACTATTAGTGTTTCACACACCTTATTTGCATAGTTCCATTCTACCTTTTGTGGAAATTTCAGATATGTGACAATTCACTCCTCTCCTTTTGCTTTAAAGAATGAATTTTAATTTTGCTTTAAAAATTTTTTTAAAAAGTGTGCTTAGGGTAGCTCTTGCTGGAGTTTTCCTATTTCATGTTCATTGACTTTTTGGTATATTAGATTCCTGATTTTATCTAATTTAGAAAGTTTTTTGTCATTATTACTTTAAATAATTTTTCTACACACACATTCTCTCTTTTATAACTCTCATAGCATATTTTCTTGATTGTATTCCACAAGTTCCTTAGTATTGTTCACTGTTTTTGATAACTGTGGTTGGTTTAACAGGCTTTTTGTTTTGTTTCAGCTCCTTAGAGTAAACATGTTTCAGTTGTTCTGTCTTCATATTCATGGATTATTTTTCTGCTATTTCAAAGCTGTTCTTCAACCTCTTCAATGAATTTTCATTTCCACTATTATACTTTTTCCACTATTATTTCCATTTTGTTCTTTTAATAATTTAGGTATCTTTGTTAATATTCGTCTTTTCCCCTAATTTTATATTTTTCTTTCTTTCTTGTCCATATATCCCTTTGTTACCTGAGCATAATTGATGCTGTATTTTAAAATCTTTGCCTCATAGGTTGATTATCTTGACTTCCATGAAATGATTTTGTTAGGTTTGGGGAGCTCTCTTCAGTTTCTAGTTCTGTGCTGGAATAATTCATGAAGTATGGTGGTAAGTACTGTGGTAAGTGCAAATAAAATTTAATGAGTGAATGTGAAGTTTTGGATAAGAGGGTCACAGAGACATATGAGGCTGTGACTCAGGCAAAAAGAAGCCAAATCCAGAAACTTATTTTCGGAAGGACTCCTTTGTACTGGTGGCATGGCCAGATCTTTGTTTGGTAGACCTTTGCGGACTACCTTGTTCCCCAAGCTTCTAGCCTATGTATTCTGTCACTACAGTAGTTGTTCACCTTTTTTTCCTTATTGAAACAGGATATTCAACTTTCATCATGTGGTAACTACTTGAGGATCAATTCTTCCCACCAAATGTGATGTTTGGTATGTTCCTATTTTTATTTTTAACTGTTAAAGGATATATGTCATTTATCTGGGTCCTTCTCTTCGTCATTTTTTCTCTCTTTTGGGGGGGGGCATCACTGCCCTCTGGTGGTGGGAGTAGAAGGCTCAGTCTTTGCTCCTGTGAACCTGCTGCTGGATTTGAACCTCCAGCCCAATAGGCCGTAGTCCTGTGCACAACTATTATGCCACCAGGGCTCAGCCCCTCTTCACCATTTTTTACAAAGATTGCCTCCTTAAAGCTTTGTGGATGCTAAGGTCTCTAGTTATTATTCTTTAGTTAATATTTTGAGAGGAATGTGAATGCCAGGGGATAATGAAACAAAACATGCCCCCCCACCCCTGCCCCCAACCCCCCAATTGGCAAACAAAGACAAAAAGAAAGAAACAAGTCAGATCACCTGACCAACCACCACCACCACAAACCACACAACCTGGCTCCATTCTTTGGAAATTATTTCTGCCCCAGAGCTCCCCCCACCCTACTTTTTTTTTTAATCCTTTAGCTGATTTGGTCTGAGGCTAAAAATCCTCTCAAAATAAAAATGTGAATTTTAAAAAATATAATTTCTGAGTGTATTTCATGCCTATGCATGTGCGTGGTTTTCTTATTTTCTCCATATGTGTGCCGTGCTTTCGCAAAGAAAATCTCCCTGGCCTCTATTTCTAATCATTGATGTGTGTATTGTTAACATTAATGGCCCTCTTTAATCACAGATGGATATGGGTCTGTACAATGTTTTGTCTTTGTCCACTCCAACCTCCTTCCTGACCTCGGACACTGGTCATTCTGAACACCTAGCTTCAGTCTTTCCAGCAGGCCCTGGCAGGTGAGAACAAGACCACACTGCCCTTTCCCAATGAAGTGATCTACTGCTTGAGAGCCCAGGGCAGGCTCCCAGATAGGGAGTGTGGTTCTCTACCTCTTTACAAGGGCCCCATCCACCTGAGGAGGGTAGATGAGTTAAAAATAAAAACATCTTTCCTGTATTTTGCATATGTATTTTTCATATGCAAATGTATTGTGATTCAGCATTCATTCAATAATAAGTTAATATATCCTTCTTTATTAGTTTCTAAACATCAACAGTAGGTAGCTTTTTAACCCCTATGAAATGATCTTCTTCATTTAACATACCTATTAATTTGGGAGGTAGTTGTACTTTGAGTTGCAATATTTAGTACTAAGAACAGAAATGTATTTTTTCCTGTTTTCTTTTATATATGGTGGAGATAAAAACAACTCTTGAATATTTTTTCCAAGAATCCAATTGTGATATTTGACACGAATCATTGTAAAAAAGCAGAATTCTTTATATTTATATGAAGTTGTCTTTTCTTATTTACAAAAATAAAATTAACTTAAATGTTTCTATTTTAACTGTAGTTTTAATTATGGATCAAAGAAACTGTAAACATGAATATGTAAAATCACCACTTAAAATCTTCATTAAAAAATCCATCCTTTAACTTAACAATTAAAATATGGCAAAATAGAAAAAAATCCCTTAGTTGCTTTATAAGCAATGTGAAGTTATATTGAACATCCGGGGGGAAAGTTAGGTTTGCCTTCTGTTTTTTGCACTTTTATTTTTTCCCTGGTATATAATACTATTGCAGTTACAAAATACTTTCAGCGTGAAAGAACTAAGACATAGTGTGCTGTCTGAAGTGATTTATGATCTTACAATGCTTATAGTAATGTCAAGTTTCAGTTTTGGATCACACTATTATAACGTGTCAAACAATTTTAAAAATAGTCCAACAGTTTACTACACCTGTTTCTACTTTGCAAATCCTTTTAAGTTCATGGCATTTTGATTGAAAGGGAAATATTTAACTTGTGTCCTTCTTTTTCAATCTAAAAACTGAAAATTTGTGCTTATTGCCTGTTTTATGATATATTAGCTTATTTGGATAATAAATGATCTAGTCTAGCAATTTTCTTTTATGTGCTCATTTGGACAAGTAAAATGGTTTTAACTAAGTTTCATTTGGGCTACTTCCCAGAAAATAGTAGGGCAAATGTGGCAAAATTGCACTAAATTATTTGACAACATTTCCATAAATCAGATCATTTAACACATTCTAAAAAGAATTATGGTGTATATCTCTAAATTTGACATATACCTACATGTGCATAGACTCTAGGTAAATACTTACCATAATTGCATCTATGGCTACACTAATGGTAACATACATTTTGTGTGTAGTACAGCAGTTTGGTCAGGCTCCTTATTTTTGAAGCTGTATGCAGAAAGGGGAACATGTCACCGTGCTATTTCCCCATGGTCTGCTTATCAGAGGCCGCCCTCTTCCTGTTCACTCACCTTTAATGACCTGAACTCAGGTGATATTTTACTGTGCATTTATTTAATTAGAGGCAAAAGTTATAAAAATTCAAGGAAACACCTAAACTATGATAATAATAATAGCAATATAAAAACTGGCAGCTTTAGGTACATTTTTGAAAGGACAAAATTTCCTAAAGTAGTACAATTAAATTTTATTTTATTTTATTTTTTTTTGGCATCACTGCTCTCCAGTGGTGGGAGTAGGAGGCCCAGCCCCACTGCTGGAACTGAACCTCCGTCCCAGTGGGCCGCAGTCCCGCGCACAACCACTACACCACCGGGGCTCAGCCCCAATTAAATTTTATAATCCTTATTCAGTACCATGTATTTTCTTTATGAAGTTGATTTTAGGTTATTCTGGTCCTCTCAGCTTGCAGACATTCTGGTTGTGTAGGAGGACACTTTGAGAAATTCTCTTTTGCAATTCATTGGAATTGAAATTAAGGTTCTTAGAATAACCCCAAAAAGGCATAAAATAAATATAGGAAAAACAAGTTTCTCAACCAAGAATTTCCTCTCAAATAATTATAAGAGTGAGCATTATAAGAGTAAGGCATCTATGTAAAGTTTCAAAATAGATCATAATGTTTAAAGAAGACTTCTAACAATATAATTGTGTTATTTAGAAGATTTTATTTTAAAGCAACAAATGTCTTTTTTAGAGAGTGAAGACATTTATATCATATTTGGAAGTAGGAATCATAATTATTATTAGAAAGACTATCATCTCAAGGGACGCATCAGTGTACCCATGTCAGGTCACCAAGTATGCCTCTGTGCTAAGTCTAGTTGAGTTGTTTGTTTTGGCTAGAAACTAGGTTCCAAGTAAAAGCTGTAGGTATAATCTTTACTGAACCCTGTAGGTGAATGTAAATTTATATTTTCTCATCATTAAAATGAGAAAATTCTCAAACTTTGAAATATTTTACAAAGGATTTGAACTGTAATCTCTGTAGGATGGGTCTTTTAAAGGGTGTGCTCTAAAGGAGGTGTCACTAGTGAGTGGGTGATAGAAAGAGGAGAAACTAGATAGTTTTGACACGAGCCTCAGAAGACTCACATCCTGAGATTCTTAAGGGATTTACCTAAGGAAGGGGCTGACCACACACAGGCCCCAGGGCTTGGCTGACCAGAGGCTAAGTAACAGGTGAAAAAGTTGAAGCTGCACCTCATGATCGCACAGGCAAGTGAGCTTCTTTTATGGTGGGTTTTGTTGCTCCTGAGCTAGACAGCTACTTGTTTATGCTCAAGCTTTTAAGACCCCAGATGCTATATCTTTTGATAGCTGGGCACCATCAGCTTTCGTCACCATTCTTCCTCATGCTCCCACATGTCCTCAGTGGGCACCTTGGGGGTGTGTGCACACATTGATATGTGTTTTTTTCCCCCGTTTGATGTCTATTGCCTAGATCTTTGACTACTGTGTGGCCACGCTGGCTGTTGTGCTTCTTCTGTGTAGGTGTGGTCTCTTCTCAAGTGGGTGGTTTATTGTTTATCTTTAGGCTTTTAAGACTCTAGACGATATATCCTTTGATGGCCGAGCACCATCATCTTTCTTCACCACATTTGCTTGTGCACCCATTAAACTTCAGTGATCATGTTGGGCCAGTGAGCCTTGAGGAATACCAGATTCATTGAATAAAGTGTTCTTGCATTGAGGGAGCACCAAGGTGAGGGCCTAAGGTCCACCTGCTGCCCTAATATTTGGCCTATAGATATGTTCTTAAATTTATTCCCACCGTATAACAAATAATTATGTTCATGTATGGACATAACTATGTTAGACCTCTGCAAGTGCCCTTTGCCTTCTAGCTCTTTCCTCTATTTCCTTTGGTCTTCCTCCTGTCCCATCATCTTGTTCCACCTTCATTGGTGTTTCATTGTTTCCTCATAGATTCATTGTCCTTGCTTAATCCTGACCAGGCCTCCCACACCCTCCTTTCCATTGATTCCAGATCATTTGTTGCTCCCCTTCCCACATCCATGTGTTTGTCCATACCCCCTTCTCCTCCCCTCTCTCATGCCCCCAGGAATCATTGTTTGCCCAGTACTTTCTGTTGCTCATAACATCGCCAGAGGGATATAGTCCTCTGAGCATCATGTGTCAGCATGGAGCTTTGACCAGCTCTCTTCCTCTTCCTCCCTTCTTGTCTTTATCCCTGTGGGTGTGGGATGCTGGTCCCTCCCCTAACCTATTCTCTGCCATGCCCACTTCTAGGAAAGGAGTCCATCTGACTCTGGTTGCTTCTGGCTCTGTAGCTCTCTCTTTTCTTGCATCCTTCCATGCATCCACACTCCTGGTTGGGTGCAAATGATTGAATGTCTACAGTTTCAAAGACTTGAAGACAACTGAATCGCCATTCAGCATGGAGACAGTGAAGTTCACAGGGAAGAAGCACACCAACAAGTGTGATAAAGAGGGGCCAAAGGGAGCAAGTTTTGAGCATCAAAGAACAGGAATCACTTCATTATGAGTGAGGGGAGGAACAGGGTGGGGACCTAAGGCCCACTTCTGGATAATTGGCCACCCCTTTACAAGGGAGCCACGGGAAGGAGACAGACTAGTTAGAGTGCAACCAGGCAGTGATGATGCATGTAAGTTTCCTTTAGCTCCTGAGGTCTCCCTACCTACCAACCATCATGATCCCAAGTCTACCTTGCACATCCGGATGGACTGGAGAAGGTACACTAGTGGAGAAGGGAACTGGAGATATGTGGAGATCAGGATGGATGAGCCCCCTTGGGCCGGTGGTTAGATTGGAACTACTGGATGGGTGGAGAGAAGGTGGGGTAGAGACGGAACCAACTGCAAAGATCTACATATGACCTGTCTGGAGGGCGGGCATGGGGGAGTGGGTTGAGGGAGGTGTCAGGCAGGGTAAGATAAGACAGAATAATAATAATTTATAAAGTATTGAGGGTTGATGGGAGAGGGAGAGCAGGGGAACAGGGGAAGGGTTGGAGGAATTGACAGCAGTGGCTGGGGGAAAAGGTGAATATTCGGAGAATGATGACGGCAGCGGACATGTGAGGGTACTTGCCACAGTATGTTTATTTATGTATTGGAAAAATGATGTACGAGCCCCTAAAAAATGATTTTTAATTAAAAAAAAGAAAAAGTGGAAGCTGGCAGGGGCAGGTGGTGTGTGTGGGGGGTGGAGGGTTACAACACTGGAGGAAGGGGAGGGGATAGTTAACTGTCACTGGGCCTTTTTCCAGTCTTCCAGGTTTCTTCTCTTGGCAGAGACAAAGAAATTAAGTTGCCCCAGCCTCAGTTCTCAGGAAGGAGAAAACATACATATTTTTAATTGCTGACAATCTTATAATTATTGACAATTAAGAGCAAAGTTACTATATGGCATTGCTAATATGATATTTGTTATTATAGTTTTGTTTTAATGGTTAAAGATAATTTTGTGACAAGTTACATTCTCTCAGGCATGTAGTAGACTTTTTCTATAAAGGTGCCCTAAAAACTGAAGACTATAGAATGTTTAAAGAACCTCAAGATATTTATCCATTACATAATCATATTGTTTCACTGTTTTCACTGAGTCAATTGTGAATCATAGTGACCCCTGTGTGTACACAGAATAACACTGATCTGAAGGGTTTAGAAGACTTGGACCTTTTAAAAGAAGTTTGCTAGGCCTATCTTCTGAGTTGTAGGTGAGTTCAAACTGCAGATAAGATAAACTACTAGCCAGTCACTTAACTATTTCCATCACTGACAGCCACATAGTTTTCATCATTCTCATTTCTTTGGGCTAGCATTGATATAATGCCTAATCACATTATCTGTCTTTGGCCTAGACACTATTACACTAAATTCAAGACATCTAGCTAATCAGGAATCAAGTTTACTCCTGATTTTCAGCACTAGTTAAACCTAATTTTTCTTTCTAATTATCTTGGATTGATAACCCCAGGTGTATAGTGTAAAATAGTTCTATAGGGTAGTCAAGACTCAAACCTTTCAAAAGCAATTTTCTAGGACTGTTTTCTGAGATGACTCCAGGTAGACTCCTAGCTTTTGCAGATGTTATTTTATTACCAGGATCTTCAGAAGTCCAATTGTATTATTATTCTGGGTTTGTAAACTTACAGATATATCTTCATATATACAAAACTGCACAAATCATAAAAATTTACTACGATGATGAACTTGACAGCATTCATAATAGATCAACTAAATTATCCCTGCAAATAGAGATGGCATTATGAGTCAGAAAACTAGGAAGCGTTCTCAGAGTGGTCCTTTGTTTTTTACTTCATAGAACTCACGCTGCATAACTGGAGCCTCTTATTTAATTGAGAGAAAGACCTCTCGCTAATTCATTCATTGTGCTTTTTTGGATATCTCCCCTTCTTCTTTCTCCTTCAGTATTTCTTTCCACTTCAAAGTCCGTCAAGTCCTGATCTGTCAATTATCCATTGTGATTTATAAATTGAACTAATTCAGCATTATTGCCATATGAATGACTTTTCCACCATGTATTAATACATTTGGTATGGAGGCAACATCTGTCTTCTGACTTCATAAGTGGGAAGAAGGAAAGTCACCAGTCCAAATCCAATTCCCATGAGACAGGACTTAGCTAGTCCTCCACCCTTCCAATCTTCATTAATCCCTCTGACCCCAATCTTCCCTCCCTCCAAGGAACTCCCTTTCTTTGCTGGGTATGATAATCTGTTCCAGTGACTACACATAACTCATAAAGAATACAATACTTATGATTATGGGGTTTATTAGGAAAGCTAACAGGTTATAGGTCAAGATCAGAAACTCTTGCAATATAGCAGTTCTTTCTCCAGTGAGGACCGTCT
This sequence comes from Nesogale talazaci, assembly GCA_004026705.1. NCBI lineage: Eukaryota > Metazoa > Chordata > Mammalia > Afrosoricida > Tenrecidae > Nesogale > Nesogale talazaci. The sequence continues at coordinate 152,263 of PVJH01002520.1, read as the reverse complement.
TTTTCATCCTTGGTCATTGGGACACCTCTCTTTGATCCTCAACCTCTAAGTTGCATGACTCCTTGGCCTCTGTTCCACTAACCAAACTTTCCCAAATGCCTTTACTACTGATAAATGCTTTAAATACACCCCACTTTTGTAAGCCATCCACTTACCTAAAGACACGGTGCTTCACTTGGTCAATGGGCTAGGTAGCCTGCCTACCCCACTCTGTTCTTGGTTCTCTGGCTGCTGCGGTGGCAAACCTCCATTACCTCCTTGCTGTCTCAGCTCCCTGTTTTCTGAATCTAAGAGGTTCAATGCAGGCATCGCAGTGTCCAAAAGACACCCTTTACCCTTGGCTCTTCTTTCTTCATGGTAATGAGATCTCTCATCCCTCACCTGAGATGGTTTATTTTATACCCAGTGAAGTGGAAAAACTGACCAATCCTCACCTTAGAGTCCCATACACCTTATTTGCATACAACCATCCACTTACTTGATGACATTTAGAGAGTTGTGGCTAGAAAAAGTCATACCTATACATGAAAATGCCATACTGATGTTTCAGTTGCATCATAACTTTCTATTGATATTATCCTAATCAAATGCTTGGAGTATGTTACCATAATTCAGCAAATTTTGCCATATTCCTTGAAAGCATTATTTTTTTCCAGAAAACCATTTTTTGTGTGTGGCATCACTGCCCTGATGGGAGTAGAAAGCCCAGCTTTGCTCCTGGAGAGCTGCTACTAGATTTGAACCATCAACAATGTGGGCCGCAGTCCCACACACAACCCCTACACCACCAAGGCTCAGTCAAGAAAACCATTTTATTGGGAGCTAAGATAGATATTATATCATTCCATAGTTCAATCATTTCAAGCAGTATTTTGTCATTGCTACCTCATGGGATACAAAACATTTTCTTCCTTCTTGAGCTCCCTTTGCCCACCCCTCCCCTACTACACTCCCTAGAGAACCTTTATCTACTTGCTGATCCCTCAATTCATGGTTTCATATACTGAAAAACAGAAAGAAATATAACAAAAATTCAAGAGTGTTTCCCCCAATAACAGTATATCTGAGGTAAGCCCCAATAGAAAGGAACAATAGAAAAAAAACTAACACAGAAAATGTTGAAAACCAAGCCAGGTCCAAAGTGCATCAGATGGAAGATCAACTGATAAAGATGTTAACACTTCAAGTCAGGTGTATTTGTTCATTCTCTTACAGTAATCTCTCCAAGGCACTCTGATAACCAGTTTCTGCTAGTCCTTCTATTATGGATACTAGGAAATCATTGGAGGTTTATTTCCTATGTAGATCTCACAAATGTTTCTTAGGCTTCCACTGCCATCCATAACCTTTTGTAAACCAGAATTTCACAATCTATGTAGGCTCTGATACTATTCCCTTCTTTGTTTTGGATTATGTGATTTATAACCCTTTGATCACTTATGTTAGTGTGCTTTTTCCAAGTAGACATAGTTGACATCTCACTTAATGGCCATTTGTTTGAAGACAAGTCATTAAGATCCCAGTTATTTTTTCTGATAGCCAGGAACCACCTAATTTCTTCAGCATACTTGGCAGCCATATCTTCTGTATTCCCCTGATGTGGGTCAGTATTGAGCAGGACTTTGATGTAAGAGCTAATTGTTCTTAAACTGGAGATAGGATTTTGTGATTGTCCCAAAACATTCCTGGATTTACAGCATTTTTTGTTTGTTTTCTAATCTGCCTTTGGCTCCCTTTAGACACCTCTTTGTTCCTTTATGGCAGAAAGATTTATTGATCAATTCCCTGAAGGATAAATGTCTCTCATTAATATTGTCATTGATTAACCATTTTCTACTGGAATTTTTTTATCTAACTCCATCACAGGAAGATATTCTGACAAGAGAAGATGTTCATGAGTGCAGATCATCCTATTTTGACTGTTCATAACTCAAGACTACACATATTATTAAGGAGCAAATATCGTTAAAAAAAAAGGAGCACTGGGGTAAAGAGATAAGACCACCTTATTGCCTCCCAGGAATAGCTAAACACTTTAAAAATCATTTCATTGGGGGCTCATATAACTCTTATCACAATCAATGGAATCAGGCATGTTTGTACATATATTTTCCTCATTCTTTTGAAGACATTTACCTTCTATTGAGCCCGTGGTATCAGCTCCCTCCCCCCATAGCCCCTTAGTAGATTGAACATTGTTATTGTTTTCATCTCTCACACTGACCGCGGTGTCCATTCACCATTCCTATTACTGTGCGGGTGTGTGGGTGTGTACGCAATCCCCTGGATACTCATTGATCCCACTGCCTCACAGTGCTCCTGACACCAGGTCCTTTCACCAATCCATGACAGCAGGATGGAAACAAGGTGTGAGCAAACAGAGGCTTGAGAGTAGTGCATTTTTAAGGTTGATTTATGGTGTTGGTAAAGAATATTAACATCACATGAACTGCCAGAAGGACAAACACATCTGCCTTAGAAGTAGAGCAATAAGAACTCTAAGTAGTCAGAATGATGAGATATTATGTAATGTATTTTCATCATTCTACCAGAAAGGTTAAGTTCTCACAGAAGGGAATAATATAGCACTCATGGCCGCTCTATGTACAACAGGGAACATGTATGCCATCCCCACAGTCACTGCTTTGTGTGAGCCCATTGTTTGAGCCAATGTCAATCAATCTCCTTGAGGGCTTTCTTTTCTTTTTCCTTCCTACTATCCTCCCTCCTTCCCTCCTTCCTTCCCTCCCTCCCAACCACCCCTCCCCCTCTGTCCTCCCTCCCTTCCCCCCCACCCCCACTGGACTGAACATGATGTTCTTTTTCAGGGACTAGTCTCTCCTGGAATAATATGTTCAAAGTATGTGAGACAAAGCGTTGTCATGTTGCTATGTGTGACTTTGTCCCTAAAATGCTTATTTATACTTCTTCCCAAACCAGATTTTTTTGTCCTTCTGAAGTTCCACAATATTTTCAGTATTCCTTTCACCCTCATAACCCAAATGTGCCAATTATCCTTCAGTCTTCCTTATTCAATGTCCAACCTTCACATGTATAGGATACAATGGAGAATACATGATTTGGCATTAAAGCACACCTTAGCCATCAAATTGACATCCTTGCCCTTCTATACTCTAAAGAATTGTTCTGAAGCTGATCTGCCTAAGGTAACATTTAGTTTGATATCCTGACCACTGCTTCTGTTAGAAGTTACTGTAGGTCAAAGCAAAATGAAACCCTTGACAATTCTAACCTTTTCTTCACTTATCACAATGTTATTATTATTATTTACATTGAGTTACAATCCTTATGGAAGGCTGGAGACTTCATCAGCAAGTGCTGTAGTTCATCCCCACTCTCAGCAAGCAAGGTTGTGCCATCCGCATATACAAAAGAAATCTTTCACTATGTAGATTATAAGTGTGTTAGTCTGGGTAGACCACAGAAACAAAATTCATAGACATGCATATATAGGTATATGGGTAAGGTTAATATACAAGAGGAATGGGACATTAAGAAAGCATCCCAGCCCAGTCCAGTTCAAAATCTTAAGCCCAATATTAGCCCATATGCCCAATACCAGTCTATAATATCTTCTTACCACTCACAAAGTCACAGGCCAGTGGGTGTAGAATCCTGGCGCCAGCAGGGATCTCCCCATAGCTCTTCACTTCCAGGACTCAGGATCCATCAACAGCATCCAATGGTGTTAGAGGCAATTCAGTGCTGGCAGGGCTCTCCATGTGGCTTCTCCAGCTTCAGAGGTCTGGTTCCATCAGGATAAGGCATGTGGCTTCTCCTCTGGATCCTCCATCTCCTTGGACGCTGCCATCTTATCTTGTCCACAGTTCGTTGCTCAGAGACTAACGCCCAACAATTGGGGTGATAGCTTCTCATCTCCACAAGGGAAATATCGTGAGATTTCCCAGACTTCTCAGGAGAAATCCATGCCCACACAGAGGCCTAACTGGCTACTTAATGACTATCTCCAGATTAACAGGTTAGACTCCACCCCTACATTTCAATCATAAAATTGACATAGGTACATGACAGCCACAACAACTGAATCTGTAGGACAGAGTAGAACTCTCCTTTGGGGTTTCTGAGGCTTTATATCTTTATAAGAACAGAAAGTCTCATCTTTCTCCCAGGAAGTAGATAGTCTAAACCACTGACCTTGAGGTTAGCAGCACAATGAGTATCCTACTACGCCACCAGGGCTCCTTTGTTGCACGCAGCAGGTTGTGATTAAGCCGTTCTTCCATCCTGATGCTGGGCTCTCCTTCATGTAGTCCAGACTTTTGAATATTTGCTCTGTCTATAGAATGAATCAGTACAATGAAAAGCTGCAAGCCAAAAAAGGTTTTCCCTGATTTCAAACCACACAGCATTTCTGTGTTCTTTGACTGCATTGTGCTTTATGTACAGGCTTTGCATGCGTACAATGCTGTGTACAAAAATTCCCATCCTTTTCAATGTTAACCATAGTATTTTATAATGAATGGAGTCAAATGCTTTTGAAGAGTCAATAAAACATAGATAAACATCATTCTGGGGGCTGAGCCTGGGTGACGTAAGTGGTTGAGTGTGGGGCTGCGGCCCGTGGACTTGGTGGTTCAAATCCAACGGTGGCTCTCAGGAGCAGCACTGGGTAGCACCCATGACCACCAAAGGCAGTGATGACCCCCCCCCCCCAAAAAAAACACCATTCTGGTATTTTTATGACATCAGCAATAATATTTCTCATGCCATATCCTTTTCTGAATTCAGCGTGAATTTCTCATAGCTCCTTGCTAACATGCTACTAAAACCATTGTTGAATGATTTTCAGCAAAATTTTACTTTCTATTTAATAGCTCTGGTTAGTAATTTCAACATTCTAAAATTTCAATATTCCTCTTTTTTTGGGAATTGACTCAAATCTAGGTATTTTTCAGTGAGCCAACTAACTATTTGACAATTTCTTGACATAGATGACTGTCTGTTTTCAGTGCTTAATCAGTTTGATGAAACATTTACATGAGTATTCCATCAATTTTGGGAGACTTTTCAATGCCTTCAGTGAAGTTCAAGCTTCCTTCTTCAAGACCATTCATTGGCTCTTGATCATATGCCATCTCTTGAACATGGCTGATGTTAATTAGTTCTTTTGATGGAGTAACTGTGTTAGCTATATGATCTGGTGTCAATTTGATAGGATTACAAGTGAAGGAGTGAAGTCTAGTCTGTCAATAAGAGCACAGCTAATAAGGCTTCTGTGTAGGCATGGTCTTTTCCTGAGAATTATGGGAAATCTTGTACTTTCTCTTTGTAGGTGGAAGACATTGCTTTCTTGCTGTCTTTGCTGACTTCCCTGGGAGATATTGCAGCTGACAAGGCTCATGGAACCACCCTAGTGCCTCGAGCTGGACAAGCCACATGGATGCAACCACATCTCTGCAGCCAGAGAAGCCACAGAGAGACCCCTGCCGACACTGAGATGCATACAATGCCACTGAATCCAAAGGCTTTGTACCCCCTGGCTTGTGATCTTCCTATGTTCAGCATCATTGCTTGTGGTTCATGAGTCTAAAGAGGATTCTATAGATTGCTGTTGGATAGATGGGCTAATATCAGACCTGTGGACTTGTTCTGGACTGGATTAGGATGCTTTTCTCAGTAGTAAATTGCTCTTTATCTAAAGTTCTCCCTTGTATGCATATGCATTTTTATGAACTTGTTTTTCTAGTCTACACAGACTAAAACAGTGACATTATATATTCTTTCCATTTTCTTTGATGTTTCTCCATAATTCAGTATTTTGTCCATTTCTTTATTGTTCAGTTTCGTCCAGTCCACTCAAACTCATACCAACTTTGTGTGCAGCAGAATGAAGCACTCTGGTCCCAGGTCAGCCTCGCATTTGTAGATCCATTTTGTTGAGGGTGTTCCTCATTTTTTGGCTTCCCCTTTTCTGTTCATCGAATCTTTTAATATTGCGACCTAGGCTTAAATTTTTCTTCAGTTCTTTCAACTTGATACATGCTGTGTGTCCTTCCCTTTTGTTTTCTAACTCCAGGTATTTACAAAAAAAATTTTTTTTATCTCTGCCTTCGTGCGAGCTACCCAGCCTTGCTTCTGAGAGCTGCTGCTGCATTTGAACCACCAAGCCAGTGGGCCGCAGTCCCACACTCAACCACTATGCCACCGGGGCTCAGCCATCTTTACAAATTTTCTATAATATTCTATCTTCTTGAGTTGCTCTTTGAAATCTTCTGTTTAGTTCTTTTATTTCATCCATTCTTCCAAGTGCTGTAGATATTTTACATTCAAGAGCAATAGTCTTTACTGACAGCCACTGTGGTCTTTTCTTACTTTCTTGTTTTTTCATGATTGTGTCTTTATTTAGTACCCTTTGATGTCATCCCATATCTCATCAGGTCTTTCTTCATTCATATTAAATGCATCAAATATATTCTTTTTAAATTTTTTTTTAATTTTTTAAATTTTTTTTAGGCATCACTGCCCTGGTAGTGGGAGTAGGAGGCCCAGCCTTTGCTCCTGGGAGCCAGAATTGAACCTCCATCCAGTGGGCCGCAGTGCATCAAATATATTCTTGAGACACTTTTAAATTCAGGTGGGATATACTCAAAATTGGATATTGCCTCTACAGAGAAGCAAATTATAACAGATACTCACTATTATGGATTAGGTTAAAACTAACAAGGACATTCTGTATCATGGCAGTCTCTTTCTAATTTGCACGTCATTTTATCTTTAAAAACGATCTTTATTTATAATAAATTTTATATTACTTGTGGTTTTACAGCTTTTCCTTGTGAAAATATAGACTATTTAAAATAAATTTTAGTGACTCTATATTCTTTAGAAAAGGAAAAATTATTATCCCCACATTTAGCACTGAACCAAATCAAATACTATTTTTGAAAATGAAAGAGTGTTGTAGTTTAATTGGATCATTTGTTCTGCTTTCAATCACTTCATTTGTGACATCCTAGCCTTGTTTCATTTACTATTTTCATGTAACTGACAATTCAAGCTCACTATTATGTGTTTACATTAACTAAGAACAAAGCAGAATTTCTCCAGATGGTTTCTGACATAGTAAATCTTTTCAGAAGCAAGGAGAATTCTCATTCAACCTAGAAGTTGCTGGTGGGTTGGAACAGCTGGCATTTTGGGTTAGCAGCCCAAATTGTGTCATGAGAACTCCTATGTACATATAATAATGTGTCTGTGCCACATGAATCTATATGATTATGCTAATGAAGCTTTCTTACAACATGCCTGAGAATCACAAGCTTCTCTTTATATATATATATATATATACACACACACACACAAACACATATATGTATGTGTGTATTTAAATGAAGATATTGAATGAAAACACATGACTTTCCAGGTAAAAAAGTCGGTAGACATTTTTGAGGCCAACATGTTGAAATTTCTGGGATTTTTAGTGCCTAAGGGAAAAATGCTTGAAATCTGGGCATATGGTAAACATCATGCCTACCTGAATACTTTTTCCTTCCATTTTTGCCTTTTGTAATTTTCAAAATGTGTTGGGCTAAGGTGGGAATAACATAAGCATCTGGACCTTGCTCTCCTTTAAGGCTGAACAAAAAGGTGTAGAGTAGGGATCGCTTCTGTATGTAAGTGTGTTTACAAATCACTTTAGGATTTTACCCATGACTTGGTCACAAAGTGATTGAAAGGTGATGATGTTTATAAATTAGTGTTTCTTTTTCTGTGAAGTGTCAGGCTCCAGGCTTAAGCATCTTCAGGGAGGAAATCCAACAGCTGTTTCCTTGCTGATGAGCTGTTGCAATCAGAGGTGGACAGATATTAAAGAACATAAGGGCAGGGGCATGCTGCAAGATTAGAAGAATGAATGTGGACTCACTTTGTTAATTCAAGTCCCTAGCTCCATGTAGTAGCTAATAAACAACCCCAAAACAATAGCAACTGTTAGTCCCAAAGATATTATATCCAACTGATTTCTATGAGAAACTTCCTTCAATAGATTGCTCCAGCTTAAGGCCAAAGCAGACTCATACACTTAGGGGGCATGAAAGAAAGTGTCAGCTAGCAGCAATACAAAGTCCTAAAGGCAGGTTCATGCATGAGAATAATTTTAAAAGCTTTATTCACAATGAGCTTATTATAAAGCTTACAATAAGACAAACCATTAAAGTACTACTTAGGTAAGTCAGTCATCTCATAATAAAATAACAGCAACCACAAAAAGCTTAATATTTAGAAAAGTTCTATGTTTAACTCTGATATACTATTAGCAATGGAAAACGTTATGCCTACCTTTGAGGTAAATAAGCTTTTTAATGCCAATAAATTCTATATTATAGTAGTGATTCCGTATTGGACTTCTACTCTCATAAACAGTTACAGCCTTGTAAATTCACAAGGTCAGTTCTACCCTGTTCTACAGGGTCAATATAAATTGGCTTTGACTCCAAGTCAGAGAGTATAGCTTATAGTTCTTTGGGCACGTTATCAGGGCAGACTAGTCCCAGGAAAAGGGCATGATGCTTGGTAGAAAAGAGGGTCAGTGAAAAAGAGGCACACCCCCAACAAGACAGATTAACACAGTGCCTGTAACAAGGGGTTCAGTTAGAACAATTGTTAGGATGAATGGGGAGGTATTTATCTTTCTCTGTTATACATATGGTATCTGAGTTGTAACTGACTTCAAGGTAACAAATGACTCTTGTAGCTCAGAATTAAAATTTTACATTATATTTCAAGCACCTGTATTGCATTGATATTCTGGTTTTTTATTTAAATATCTGATATTAATACTTCCAATCCTTAATACAAATAATAACTGCTTAAAATAAGATATTGTTGACATTGTTAGATTGTGGGTGCACATAAAAATTCTGCATACATTTTGCTTGCACCATGTCTACCTTGCAGAGATATTGCAACAATAGAAAAAAGTCTACATGTATTTTATCTTTGGTACTTTTTGGATGTGACATAAGTAGCTACACGTTACATAGTTAGAGTGATATAACTCCATTTAGACAGACATATTCAATGTATACCCAGTACTGAAATTTGCTGTGTATATAGATATATTTTAAAAATTCTAAAAATACTAATTCTGTTGAGAGACATGGGTTCTATCTTGTCTAGCAGACAAGACTCTAGCTATCTTTAAAAAAATTTCCTTCCCCCGTGAGAATGTAAAGATATTACACAGTTGTCTCAGCTGCTACTTGGCATTCAAACCAGATCCCTGAGCTGCCAGTCACATTTCTAAATCCTACTCTCTCCTCCTTTCCAAAGGAGTTTACAGTTACAGTACAGCACCCAAAAGCTGCCCCTCCCATGGGAACAGCCCACTGCCAGCAGCATGACCAGGCAGCCCTGGAATCCATTCCAATCTCTCAGTGAGGACTGTAGCACTCTCACAAGCTGACAGTGCCTCCACCTCTAACTCACTGCATTTCTCAGAGAACAATTTATGGTCCCAATTCCTTTTTCTAAGGCATTCCTCTAGGGCAGAAAGATCTCCAACTCAACAACCCCCAAATTCCAACATCACTAATTTCATTCTCACTAAGTTGTAGTGATATGTGAAGCAAACATTTATTTTTATCCCACATAAATGATGAAAGGTTCTTTTTAGGGCCTTAAATGCTTTGCAGATTTTTCAGATCATCTCTTGGCCGTATGTTGACAGTGATTCCAAACGTATTTGTGCTGGCTGGTGTGTACGTCATAATTATTTTGGTGACATCTGTGTATGTGTGTATTTAAAAACACTGGCTATCAAATAGACTCTGACTCATACTGACCCTATCGGACAGAATAGAACTGCTCTGTGGATTTTCAAGATTGTGATTCTCTATAGGAGTAGGAGACTTCATTGTTATCCCATGGAACAGTGTGTGGTTTTGAACTGCTGACCTTGCAGTTAGCCCATCACTATGCCACCAAGGCTTGGACCACAAAAATGTCTGACTCTGAAGAACACGTTGGGAACACTGTCAATCGTTGCTGTGACAAGCAACTTGTCTTTAAGATCTATATAGCATTTTATAAGAAGGTAATGTTAATATGTCCCTAGAGCTACCATTTAAATGACTTTAGCTTTATGGTCTTTTAATGTGGGACCTTCAGCCTGGAAATGAAGTGGATTTTCCATCTTCTGATTCAAATCTTCTCAGCAGGGTTGCTTCCCCACTATCCCCTTAGCAGCTGTTAGTAGCAGGAGAAAACAGGACCCAGCAACCAAATTGATTGCTTCAATCAACATTGCTCCAATTCTCCCCAGATCTGGCTTTTTTTTTCTGGTTGGGTTTTCTAGGATCTGCCCCCTAGAGACCCCAAATTTATCTCCAATCGGTCTAAATGCAGGTTCCAAAATGGGAATGGTTGACCAGAAAAACCAAAAGACAGGTCTGTGAGATTGTGTGAGAAACGGAGTGCCTGTTCTTGCTGAGGTCTTCATGAAGGTAGCAAGAAACTTTGCCAAGGCAATGGTTTGAGTGTGATTAAGATCTTAGTTCTAAATCAAAATACGGCAGCCGGTATCCCTAAGTCATTCCTGGGAAGCCTCTGGGGGAAAAGACAGAGTGCAGTAAGTGAATTTCCAGCAAAAACGAAGCCTGCCAAATGCCCTTGGTCTTCCTAGAAGCCTCACATGTGGATACGTAACACCTACTTGATGTTTCCTTTCAGACTCCTAAGGGTCAGTTGTCAGCCATTTGAAATGTCCACTTTCAGTAAAAAAGCAGGAGTTCAGCTGTAGGTGTCAAGGATGATTGGTGTGAAGGCAAAACTGTTGATCTTGATTTTAAAATGCTCTAATACTTCATTTCAGTAAGTAGTAGCTAATGGCAGAACTGCATGCTTGGGAGTCCGGCTTTAGTATATTCCACTTTAATACTAAAACGGTATCCAAATTGGCTTTGAAGCAACTCTTCCTCATGAAATATTCTAATTAAAACTTGTCACAACAAAGTCTGTGCACTACTATATTATATTAGAAGTGATTTAAATTGATAGCTGTATACATAATATATTTTGTTTGGATTATGACTTAGAGTATTATAATATTTGAGAAGCTAATTAAGCATAGCAGTTATGTGTGACATTTAAAGTACTTACCAACAAGTTCACTATTTGGAATAATTTATCCTTTCCCATGCCGTTTATTGAACTATAGTTTTTTAATTATTTTTTATTTTAGCAAAAATATCCATATATTTGGAGTTAGAACAGTTTGTCCTAGAAAAATTACCATGAAGCATATATTGCATTTTCTCCAGTCAAATGATAGCAATGAATTAATTACTGGGATAAATATATTTCAGTCCTAGAATAAAACTTGTTTATGTTCTTTCCAAAGGAAACGATCTGCCTAACTCATTACAATCATTTTGCCACTCTCTGAAAAAAATACAAAGATTTAGATGGGAAAAATATGGAATCCGGATTGACTGGGGTTGTTAATGTTTTCCAAGGGCATTCTGTTTGGGAGTTCCTTGCACACAACAGGGGTTTTTTGAAGAGACCATTTGAGCATTGAGAGAATTATGTCACTTCCAAGACGGTCTGCTTTAGGCGGAACCATAATTGCCTCACAGTTCTCACTTCATAGAAAGCCAAGCAGACTTGCTTGCTGCATATAATGCCACAGTAACTTTTACTGAAACATTTGTACTAAAAGGTGATTATCTTAACATATATTCCATCTCAACATTGAACTCTACTTCACCTTGTATGCCTTCTGAATATAATATTGGCATAGAATCTGTAAGAAGACAACAGATACCAAAAAAAAAAAAGACAACAGATACATAAAAAGTCCATGCTAAGATCATAACAAGAGTATCCATAGATGTATTAATAAAATAAAAATAAGTAGATGGCTTATTTGTGAAAGAAACATTATTTTCTGGGGATCTCTGGGGAATAGACATCACTGTCACATAACCTACCCATTAAAAACTATAAAATAAAATTAAAGGACTTGACTGATAGAAATCTGAGTATTCTGCCAATGTCAGCAAGAAAAGTCTCAGCGAGCACAGTTGTAGGAAGATTGCAGAGAAGTGTGGGTGTCTTAAAGCTGGACAGAGTGAGGATGGTTAGAGGGAAGGGGCTGTGTCTCTCGAAGAATTTCAATTTCTAACTTTTAAAGGAGTGTCATACCATTTATCAGAGCCCCGTTACCATTTTACAGTCTTACCAGGCTCTCAGGGTTCCAGTGTCCCCACATCATCTCCAGCATTTGTGTTTTTTGCTTTTCTAAACTTTGGTATAAGACTGGGCTGAGATAACAACTCAGGGTTTTGACTTACCTCCCTCTAATGGCCCTGGTGTTATAGGGGTTCTGTGTTGGACTAGTGATTGCCATGTGAAACCACCAGTAGCTCCAAGAGAGAAAGACTGGGTGTTTTACTCCCACAAACACTTGGAAAGCCACCGCACGTCGTTATGAATTTGTATTGACTTGATGGCAGGGAGAGTTGCCTTTGATTGTTAGCATTGCTTCAAATGATCTAGCTCTCTGGATATTTTATTTGGCAAAATATGTGTTTATGCCCGCTGTCAAATTTTTCATTCTAGTTAATAGCATGGGAAAGCATAAATTTTTCCAAATAAGTAAATTGTTAATAGAATACTTTCTTCTTGATATATTAAAGATTCTACAAATTTTACAACTTAGTTCTTTGTCTGATATGTTATTGCAAAAATATATATTCCTATTTGGATTCTCTTTTTATTTGATTAGTGAAATATCTAGGTGCAAATGAAGTGTGTACTGATTAGGAGACTTCTCTGTCTCTATGTGTCTTCAGTTATGTTTGATATTCTGTGTCATGTATTAGATCTCCTAAGAACCCCATCTCATTTTTTTAATTGATGATGATCTTTGTGGTTCTTTTTTTCACATTTAGGTCTCTAATACATCTTGTTTTCATTGTCATAAATGGTATGAGATATGAGTCTTGTTACATTTTTCTGCAAATGGATATCAAGTTCTGCCAACCTTATTTGATGAGGAGATTCCCCTTCCCCACCAATGCATTTCAATGATTTGTCAAACATCAGCTGTCCAGTGGCGGATGAATTATGTCATTGTTCTCAATTCTATCCCGTGGGTGTATGTGGCTGTTATTGTACCAGTACCAGAATGCTTTGACTCCTGGGACAGCCTTGGTTGAGAAGTGTGAGGTCTCCTTTGTTGTTCTTCTTCTGAGGGCTTTGCTAGAGCTCGAGTCTCTTTCCATTTCACGTATTTGGTGAGTGTCTTTTCCCTCTCTTTAAAGGATCACGTTGGATTCTGCGTTAGGATTGTGTTAGGTAGTACTGGTAAGCATAAAGCCCTGATCATATTCTAGGAGACTTCGGAGGTCATCGCATGAACAGATTTGACACATTGAACACTAATGACAGAGTGCTGAAGAGCTGAGGGATGACACAGATAACATCACACATGAAGAAAGCAAAGACGCTTTAAAATGCCAGAGAAAAAAGATGCGAGTGGAAGTCAGAAGAGACTCCGACAGGTGCTCTTTATCACGGAGTAGCTAATGCAAATGGAATCAATGAAGTACAATAGTTTAGAGAATCAGCAGAGAACTTATTAGAAATGGCTCTCTGTGGTCCCTCCTGCTGTTTTAAGCTTATTCCGAGTCATGACGACTGCCAGTGTGCACAGTACAGTTGTATCATAAAGATTTCATCCTGCCATCTTTGGAAAGCAGATTGCCATATTTTAATTGAGAGATGCCTATGGGTGGGTTTAAAGCAGATCGTCCTTTAATAGCTCATTGCTTGAGCCCCTGCCACACACAGTACTTTCTGGCCCCATCTAGACAGACTCAGAAACCCATATGATTGGCCCAGAACAAATATTGTGTCAACTTCTCCAAGCTATTCTGATGTACACTACAGTTTAGGAACAATTGCTTTAATTTACTTTGCATATTTCAAAACAGAGCAAAATAGGAAAGATATCATTGGAGGGTTAATAGCAGGTAGAAAGGAACATTGCAATTAATTTTAACTTTCCTCCATGGTTTTAGTTAAGAATCTGGAAGGGAAATTATATGTACCTGTTTTGGTAGGACAAATTGCATAAGACAGTGACCTTTGCCACAACAATAATTCATTTTCTTATTTCAATTTGAGAATGGCTTAGATGAATGGCTCTGACTTAGAGTCTCTTATTAGGTTGCACTAAAAACAACCTTACCTAGTTCCTTTCATTGAAAGCTTCAGGAGAGTGGCTCATTTGCATTGTGATGTAAAGGCGGCATCGAGGCGCTATCTGATGTCCTCTGTCTGCATGAGAGAGCAGGGGAATCTGCCCAAAGCACATTGACTCAAAGCAGAGATCAGGCATGCCTCAGCTTTTCATCTGTCTTCACCTATTCTGACATCAACCAGACACGTTCCCTTTTTTGTGCATGTGATTTTAGTTTATTCTTATTTACTATTATTTGTCACAGTCACTCTTTTTAAAAATTTAAATCATTTCATTGGGGGCTCATACATAGCTTTTCACAATACATAAATACATATACTGTGCCAAGCAGTGTCACTTGCCTGCTGCCGTGATTATTCTCCAAAGATCTGCTTTTCCACTTGAGCCCTTGATGTCAGCTTCCCATCTTTTCCCCTCCGTCCTTGTGCCCCACCCCAGCCTAAATACTTTATAAATTATTATTGTTCTGTCATATCTTGCATTGCCTGACATCTTCTCCCCGCCCACTTCTCCAATGTCTGTCCTTCCAATATGAAGGATCCTTGTGTAGATGTTATATGTAGATCCTTGTAGTTGACCGCCCCCTCTCTACCCCACCTTTCCTCCAGCCCCTCTCTTAAAGAGATGCAATTCTTTACAGTTGTGATTCCCTCGCAATGCCTCTGGCCTTTGCAACATAGCCTTGGTATTTGATTCACTTTTTCATTGTTTTTTGCTTAAAACAATTTTATTGGCACTACATCCACATATCGTACAATTCAATAGTTCAACCATACCAAGAAGAGTTGTACAGTCTTTAGGCAAAAATATAGAAACAAAGCATTCTCCTATTCAACAAGTTCTACATGTATATTCAATGCCCTCGATGGCCATACTCCTCATGTTGTACAACCATTGTGGTTATTCTTCTCTAATTTGTTCATGAACTCAATGTCTCCTGAGCAAAAAAATCTTCCTTCTTCATCCATGATAACCATAGGTCAAATTTGGTTTCTTTCCTGCTTCTCTGCCACATTTAATTGATTTATCTTAATGGCCACACAGGACATGGACACATTCACAATTATGGGGGTTCTCAGATAAATTGACAGGTTACCTTAAGTCATGATGGTAAACCCGAAGGACACTGTCATTGGTTTGGTCAGTGGCTCCTCTCCTCAGTTATTAGCCAAATCTCTTTCTTTGATCCTTGTGGCGGTCATGTGCTCATGTTAATTTCATGATGGAGATGTAGGGGTGGAGGCTAGCCTGTTAATCTGGAGATAGCCATTGAGTAGCCAATGAGGCATGACTTTCTCCTGAGACTTCTGGGAAATCTCGCGATGTTTCTCTCATGGAGATGAGAAGCTATCTTCCCAGTTGTTGGGAGTTAGTCTCAGAGACGAGGAATTATGGACAAGACAAGATAGCAGCATCCGAGGAGCTGAAGTAACAAGAGTAGAAGTCACATGCCTTACCCTATGGAGCCAGACCTCTGAAGCTGGCAAAGCCAAGTGGAGAGCCCTGCCAGTGCTGAGTTGCCTCTACCACCACTGGATGCTGTTGATGGACCCTGAGCCCTGGAAGCGATGAGTCATTGGGAGACCTCTGCCAGTGCCGGAATTCTGCACCCACTGACCTGTGACTTCATGAGTCAGAAGGAGACTTATAGATTGGTATTGGGCATATGGGCTATTATCGGACTTATGATTTTGAACTGGATTGGGTTGGATATGTTCTTAATGTCTTATTCCTCTTGTATATAAACCATATCCTTATATCCATATGCGAGCCTATATATTTATTTCTCTGGTTTACCCAGACTAATACAATCCTCAACCTTTCAGACACATGTTTTCTTGATATCTAACTTTGTGGACCAGGAAGTCTACATGCCACCCCACCTCACTGACTCACAGTCCTGCTGTGTCCCTTTGTTTGGCTCCTTTGCACTGTCCTGTCCCATGATCTTCATGCCAAGACTTCTGGTACCTCAGGTATCTCCTTTTTCCTCTCCTCCTATAAGGTATCTCTTGATAGCGCCAAGAATTCTGTCTTTCTGCTTCTGAGGTGGGTCTCTTTTACTCAGAGGAATAGTTTGACAGATAGGTGGTTTATATCTTTCAGCTGACCTTACTCCCAAAGAGACAAAATATGGTGGATTGATTCATACCTTCTGGTAGATGGAAACTCAGATTATATCCCATCTCACTCCTATCTGTTAGCATAACAGATGTCCCTCCAAAAGGAGATAATAGCTTCAGGCATGAAGGCTAGCTAGAACTTCTATCATATACAAAAGAGACTATAGCTGGAAGGGCCATATTAACTGCCCGCATCTCACATGGTTAATGTCAGAAGGTCTCCACTCCTTGGTGGATTTTGGCAGGAATGCTCAGTTATAATAAATAGACTTTTACATACAATTGATTCAGTATCATTATGACTTATCTTCTTTGTTTTAGCAGAGATATTAGTTCAAGGGATTTTAAAGGGGAAATTTGAACGCCTTTTGTGGCCAAGTTTTGATATTCACACATCATCTCTTTTGCCATATTATAAATTCTACCACATTCATAATCCAAAGAATCTAAATTCAAGGGAAGGAGAATTAAACTCACCTAATTTAAGCCCACTAGTTAGTCTTAATTAAATTTTAACTAAATATGAAATAAATACCACTCAATTGCATCCTTGTATATTTTTCCCTGAAACATGCATGTTTTTATTGTTGTTACATGTTGTCACACTCATGGAAACTTCATGTACAAGCAAAATGAATAGCCTCCCTGTGCCATTGTCACAACTGCTGTTGGGGGGAGAGCTCCTTGTGGTAACTGTCGAAGGTCACATCCTTGAAAATTTTCATCTTTGTCACTATCCCTCCTCTGGATTATGCCCTTTCCCAGATGATTTCTTTTCCCAGGATGATGTCTTTCCGGGTAATAAGCCTGAAGTACTGAGACATGATGTCTCATCATCTTTGTTCCTAAGGAGTATTCTGGCTATACTCTTTCTAAGACCTCTCTGTTTATTCTCTTGGCAGTTCATGGTATGTTCAATCCTCTTTTCGAGCACCATAATTCAAATGCATCAATTCTTCTCCAGCCTTTCTTATTCAATGTCCAACTTTGACATTCATAGGAGGTGGCTCATCTTGCTATGGTTTGAGTCAGGCACATGTTAGTCCTCAAAATACAGCCCTGCTTTAAGGAGGTCTTGTGCACTAGGAGCTCTCGTGGCATGGGGGTTTCACTGGTCTATGATCTCCCTGGTCAGTACTTGAAACCACCAGCTTTCCCTTGCAAGAAAGGCAGGACTTTCTACTTCTGTTAAGAGTTTCAGTCTCAGAACCTCACAGGGGCAGTTCTACCTTGTCCTATAGGGTTCCTATGAGGTATAATGAGCCAATGACTGTGTGTTTGTTTTATTGGTTTTGAACCAAAGATCTATTCAATGCACTGTGTCATTTGATATACTGACTACAGCTTCCATAAGCATCAATTGTGAATACAAGTGAGACAAACTCCTTGAGGACTTCAACCCTTTTATCCTTTATCATGCTTTGTTTAGTTGTGAAGATTGTAATTCATAGTTAAGGCAGTAGTCCATAGATTCCCAAACTTATTTGGCCTACTGAACTCTTCTTTAGAAAAAATTACCTAGCACCCTTCTAGCATTTAAAAACTTTCATGCTGTAGTCCATCATCCAGGTTAAAGTGTAAGTGTCTGCTTTTGCAGCTCCCCCGGATCATTCCAGCACTGCAGAGTGAGAAGTATCACATACTTTGGGAAGCCCTTCAAGTCCTCTGCATTTTCAGTCAACAAGATTGAAACATTTGAGTACCTCAGCTTGCTAATAAGCCTTCCTCCAATTCTAATGCTATGTTCTTCTTCATATAATCCAGCTTCTCCGATTATTTTCCCCAGCATACAGATTGAATAAGTATACAGCGAGGACACGACATTGACACATACCTTTCTTGATTTATAAGCATGCAGTATTCTCTTGCTTTGTTTGCACATCTTCCTTTTGATCCATGTACAGGTTCTGTGTGAGTACGATGATGTGTTGTGGGATTTTCATTATTCTCACTGGTATCCATAGGTGGCTATGAATCACAGAGTCAAATTCCTTTGCATAATCAATAAAATACAAATAGACACTTTCTGGTATCTTCTGCTTTGTGCTAAGATCCCTCTGACATTACCAGTGGTATCCCTTGCTACTCATCCTCTTCTAAATCAGGCCTGACTCTCTGGAAGCTCCCTATTCATGTATTGCTGTACTGCTGTAGAATGATCTCCAGCAACAATTCCCTTGCATGTGATACCAATGATGGTGTGCTATAATCGTATGCATTTTGTTAAGTCACCTTTATTTGGAATGGTTACAAAAAATGGATCTCTTTCAGTCATTTGGGTCAGGCATAATTTCAATCTCAAAGCAACATCCTTGCTTTGCAACACTGTTATATAAGGAGACAAGGTCCCAAATTAAACGATAAAAACATTAACAAAAGTTGAAGTTTAAAAACATGTTATGTAACTCATTTAGTTTATAGCTTGTATAAAGAATGGAACAATGGACTGGATACACAACTTGGAGGAGAAAAGAACAGGAACTAGATTGGGGGGGTATGAGAGAGGTAAAGGTGGGGGAAAGGAAGTGATGTTACAAACCCAGGGAACAATAAGTGACCCAAAATCGGTGTAGGAGACCTGGTAGGGTATGATCACAGGTAATATCTTGCAGAGGAATTACTGAAATCTAAATGAAGGCTGAGCTTGATAGTGCGATAAGAGGACAGTAAAGGAAATAGAGGAAAGAACAAAGAGGCAAAGGACATTTATAAAGGTCTAAGTACAGGCATGTACATATGTAAATATATTTATATATGGATATAAGAAAATAGGTCTATTTGCATATAGTTATAGGTTTATTATTAAGGGAGCAGATAAATATTGGGCCTCCACTCAAGTATTCTCTCAATGCAAGGACACTTTGTTCTATTAAGCTGGCATTCCATGATGCTCATCTTCCCGAAATGATCGCTGAAGATAAAGTGGATACATAAGCAAATGTGGTGAAGAAAAGTGATGGAGTCCAGCTATCAAAAGACACAGTGCCTGTGGTATTAAAACCTTGAAGGTAAACAAGTGGCCATCTAGCTTGAAAGCAACAAAGCCCACATGGAAGAAGCACAACAGCCTGAAGGGATCAGGTGTCCGACATCAAAGAACATAAAAACCAAATCATTGTGAATGAGGGGGGATGCAAATTGAGGGCCCAGGGCCCAACTATAGGAAATTAAACATCCCCTTACAGAAGGGTTGTGGGGAGGAGATGAATGAGTCAGGGTGAAGTGTAACAATGATGAAACATACAACGTTCCTCTAGTTATTAACTGCTTCCCACCCCCACACCCACCCCAGTATCATGATTCCAATTTTACCTCACAAATCTGGCTAGACCAGTGGATGTGCATTGGTACAGATAGGAACTGTAAACACAGGGAAACTAGGACAGATTACTCCTTCAGGATCAGTGGTGAGAGTGCTGATACTGGAAGGGTGGAGGGAAGGTGGGATAAAAGGGGGAACGGATTACAATGATCTACATATAACCTCCTCCCTGGGAAACAGACAAGAGAAAAGTGGGTAAAAGGAGATGTCGGACAGTGTAAGATATGACAAAATAATAATAATTTATAAATTATCAAGAATTCCTGAGGGAGGGGGTAGCAGGAAAGGAGGGGGGAATGATATGCTGATATCACACTCAAATAGAAAGCGAATGTTTTGAGAATGAGAAAGGCAACAAAGATATAAATGTTCTTGGTACAATGGATGCACGTATGAGTTGTGATGAGTTGTATGTGAACCCATAGTAAAATGGTTAAAAAAATAAGTCACAGTCTTGAAAAGCCACAGTGGTAGTTCTACCCTGTCCTACAGTGTCACTGTGAGTCAGAATTGACTTAAGAGCAGTGAGATTAGTTTTGAGATTTTTTTCGGTAGGATGCTAAGGATACTAATCACCCTTGCATTTGTTAGCAACTCCACTTCAGCACATCTGAATATCGCTTTCAAAAATCTTCTTGGTACCAGTTTTAGCACTTTTATGTTCCTGACATCACTTCCCTGTTGAATAAAATTCTGCAGCAGAAAAAAAAAATTTTAATGGTAGTGTGGAGTTTGTCTTTTTAAAAATAGAAAGAAAATAACAAATGTGTTAGACAAGGTTCTCTAGAGAAACAAGACACATGATTTTCATGTTTATGCATATGCATGTATTATATGTATACATACAGAACTACATTCTGACATTAAGATAAGTTCCCAACAATAAAAAAATTCCTTATGTATTTGACTATGTCTATCAGTTTCATTCAGGCCAGATTTTTAATATTTCTAGTGATATTTTAATTGTTTGTATATACATAGGAATCATGGTTATGTTTAAAAATAAATGAACAGGATTACAGCATTGTTTAAGACCCCTTAGGCTAATTCAGCTAATCAACGTTTTGAGTGAAGATTGGAAAGTGAGAAAAGGGCAAAAGGTGATAATAAGGAAATTTATTCCAGAGTCCTGTTGAAACACAATGCCCTACACCTGTTTTGTTCAAGTCCTCCTGATTATTTGTCCAACTACAACTATAAAGTTTGGGCAAATGCAAGAGAGAACCAAAGTAAAATTCTGAAATGTGGTAAGAAAAAGCTGGAGACCCGGGATTTTGTTCTCCTGTGCAGACACAGACAGCCACCCAGTTGCCGGTCTTCAGTCTAGAGACACTATCCTCATTGTGGAATCATTTGAGGAGGCTTCAGAAAGTATGTAGACAATGTCCTTTATCTTTTAGTCCCATTTTTCAGAAATATTTTGAAGCTCTCTTGTACTATAAAATCATAGCCAAACTCACCACCATTGAGTGGGTTCTGTAGGAAGAGTAAACCGACCCCTGGGATATTTTGTGACTCTAACTTCTCACAGGCATAGACAGCTTATCTTCCTCCCTTATAGCAGTTGCTGCCTCTGAACTGCTGAGCTTGCAGTTAGCAGCCCAACTTGTAATCCCCTACTTCACTGGGAGTTCTTTAAGCACTATGGTTTTCAAATAGTTCCATTAGAGAAAATTTCAAGGTATTCACAGGTTGGGATCCTAACCACAAGGTAAATAGTTTAAAAACACCAGCCACACTGTGGGATAAAAAGAGGCTTTTTATGCCTGTAAATAATTAGAGTCCTGGAAAAACCAACAGGGCCTATTTTACCCTGTTCTTTCGAATAACTGTGAGTCAGAGTTAACTCACATTGAGTTTGACTATGATTTTGATAAATGTATATAGATATTTTTATATCATCTCATAACTACATAATAATTAACAATCATTGCAATAAGAGTTTCAGTAAAATATCTATGCTTGTTGAGTTTTAAATAGTCATTTTCAGAGATGCCATTTTACCCTTTTTTTTGTCTCAATGCCAAGATATCCTGTTCTCTGTTTTATCCAAATTCTCAATATTTCTCTTTCAAACCACCGCTTTTGTTCTTATATTGTGATTGCTATCTATTTTTAGGGTTCTGCATGCTGTATACATGTTTTCTGACATGGTAGATTGTGGGAATCACACACTTCAGGCTTCCTTTCCCAGCAGTGGGTACGCTTGCATTGTTTGCTTGTTGCAAAAATGATTATTAGATAAGAAAAACAAAAGTACACCGCAAAAAAAATGTGTTTACCGAGACTGACTAATAGAAGAGGAAGCTGATCAAGGACTGCTCAAGAGCACTGAGTAAGGAGTTCGTGATGGCCAATACTCAAGACAGGGCTACAGGCTTTGTAACTAGGCAATGAATTCCCATTCCAGAGTTTTCTCTGTCTACATCTTTTTTCCCTTACAAATGATTCACCTTTTTATGGCTCCATTTCTTCATTCATAAAATGAAGAAATAATAGTAGGCATGTCATATGATTATTGTGAGGAATCAATAAGCTCACATATATAAACTACTCAGAGCATGGGCTGGAATGTTTTAGGTCCTATGCAATGGTTTTCTATTATTTGGCAGAATCCACCTCTTTTCATTCTTCTAGTTTTCTTTCACAGAACACAGAGTGCAATTTACAGTTACTATTTCACCATAGTTCAAGTACCCACCAACATGTGTGCAAGAGATTGCTGCTAGACCGAGGAGTCACTTACACTTATGTGGTCTCTAGCTCTCTGAGCAGTCACCGATTAGGAAAGTACAAAATGCTGTGACTTTTTAAAGCTAAAATGGCAGCTTTTATAAGATACAGATAAGTTATACAGGTGCTAGAGAAGTTGAGCTAAAAGGAAGTGGAGATCTGTCTCAATATTGTAATTTAAAATTTTAGTCAGCTACCAAATGTGCCTCTTTTCTTTTTCTTTCCTATTTCCTAGGCCTGGATTTGGTGCTGACTGAGCCCATCTGGGAAGGCACACCAGCCAGATGGCCATTGTGAACTGGCGGCGAGGCCCCGCGGCAGTGAGCTCTAGTCCCAGAAAAGAAAGCTCTTTGGGACACAATGAATACAAGCCTAATTTATATTTTAGGGCTTTAGAAAGAGAATAAGGCCAACAGTGGCACGGCTTTAAACTGCAGTGGGGAAGTTTCTTTGTCTTTATGCCAGAGAAGCTGAATTATAAATTAGGGGAGATTCAAAAGTGTGAAAAGATGCCATAAAAAGCAGGGAAGGCTGAATAGTTGTAGGGCTGTGCAGATTACAAACAGTATGTAAAAGGATTGCGGTTAAAGAGCCTCATCAAAGCAATATCCTCTGCCATCGATTTATGTCACAGGGATTATGGCTTTAGAAGGCGAATAACCAGCAGGGGATGAAAGAACAGCACGGCATCTTTTAAAAGTTGTTTTTATGCCAAAGCACTTGAACAATGCATAACAAGGGATTAGAAGCAGAAAATATATTGTGACTAGGTTCCATTCATGCTAGTGTCAAGGTTGAAGGGACACAGTTCGTGAACTTGGGCAGCATTAGTGACTTCTCATGAGACATGCGCAGACCTCCTGTGTCTCTTGAGTCTTGGTAAATGCCAAGATGATAAAAATTAGTTCTGGTCTAAGAAAACCAGTAAATCAGATACAGATACTCACTTGGCATTTCAGACTTGGATTTTTATCACTCCCTTCTCCTTTCTTTACTAGATGGCATAAATCAGATATAGTTGTTTCATTGTGATCTTTGTTTTCCCATGTAAGATATTCCCCACAGCTTGATTAAGGATTCTGAACTGAAGTACCATCACCATCAGTTTAAATGAAAAGTAAAATTCATGCTTGTCGTATTTTTTCCATGCTTGGTGAACTCTATTTCTTATTAAGTGACATTTTGCCATTCACAATTACTTAAGATAGTCATTTTGTGACTGACTTCTTAATGACTATTGAGTGTCCGCTCAGTAATTCTACAATGAACTGTTTAGGCAATGTGCTAATACAAATGGATGCGAAGGCCAACACTATTCGTATCTTCAGGGTCTGGGTATCCAGTTGGTTGGATAAAAATATCAAAACCAAACATGATTCTGTTACATTAGTTCTGCCTCATAAAGGGCCTTGTGTTAGAGGATGGACCATAATCTGTCCGGTTTTCTTGCCTAGAGTTTTCATGGAAACAGAGTGTCAGAACTTTCAAACAGCTAACCTTTTAGGTAATGGGCAAGCACAAATGGTTTGTGCCCCCCCAGAGATCAAGTAGGTGGGATATAAATATTAAAGATGCTAATGTCGTTGCTCTTAGTTACCATTAAATCATCTGTGACACGTGGTAAATTCTGGCACAACAGATGCCCTTTACCAGTTTTGGGATGGTTGGTGCACTCAAGTCCATGGGCGGGACCACGGTGTATATTGTGTTACTTGTGAGGGACTCCCCTTCTGGAGCCGGGAGCTG
This sequence comes from Nesogale talazaci, assembly GCA_004026705.1. Classification (NCBI taxonomy): domain Eukaryota; kingdom Metazoa; phylum Chordata; class Mammalia; order Afrosoricida; family Tenrecidae; genus Nesogale; species Nesogale talazaci. Next base: position 128,091 of record PVJH01002520.1, on the reverse strand, counting down.
CAGGGGATTGCTAACCAAGAGGTCAGCTGTTGGGAACCACGCATTCCTCCGAGGAAGAAAGAAGGGGCTTTCTACTCCCATAAGGCCTTACAGTTTCCGAAGGCCCCAGGGGCACGTCTACCCTGTCTTGCAGAGTCATACTGCATAGCAATGGACTCAATGGCAGAAAATATGAGCTTTTTAAAATTATTCTTGTTCATTCTGCTGTGATCCACAGAATTTTCTTTTCTTTTTTTAAAAAAATCATTTTATTGGGGACTCATACAATGTTTATCAAAATCCATCCATCCATCCATCCATCCATCCATCCATCCATCCATGTGCCAAGCAATTTGTACATTTGTTATCATCATCATTCTCAAAGCATTTGCTTTCTACTTGAGCCCTTGGTATCAGTTCCTCATTTTCCCTTCCCTCAAGAACCCTTGATAATTTATAAATTATTATTATTTTGTCATATCTTACACTGTTTGGCATTTCCTTTAATCCATTTTTTGCTGTCCATCCCCCAGGAATGAGGTTATATGTAGATACTTGCAATTAGTTCCCCCTTTCTTCCTTACATTTCCACTACTCTCCCGGTATCACCACTCTTAGGGATCATCTGTCCTGGATCCTCTGTGTTTCCATGTGGTGGTCATGTACTTGATGTCAATTTCATGATTGGGATGTAGGAGTGGGAGAGTCTAGACTGTTAATCTGGAGATAGCCAATGAGACTTCGATGTAGTTTTCTCCTGAGAATTATGGGAAGTCTTGAGGTATTTCCCAATTGGAGAAGAGAGACTTGACTCACTCTCTCTTGGAGATGAACTACTGACAAGATGAGATGACTGCTTGATCCTGATTCCTGGAGACTGGAGAAGCTGGAGGAGAAGCAACATGGGCTTTTCCTGATGGAACCAGACATCTGGACCTGGAGAAACCACAGAGAGACCCCTGCCAGTGCTGAGATGTTTCTACCCAAGCTGAATACACAAGATCTTGCACCACTAGCTTGTGATTGCCCTGGTGTCATTGCATGTGATTGATAAGTCTTTATAGAGTGGTATCAGACATATGGGCTAATATTGGACTTAGGACTTGGACTGGACTGGATTTGGATGCTTTCTCAATATTCCATTTCTTTTGTATATAACCCTTTCCCTTCTATCCATATGCATGTTCATGAATTTGTTTCTTTAGTCTATCAGGACTAACAACATTCCAGTTCCTGTCTGTACCAGTATACATGTTCTGGTGTAGCTGGGTTTGTAATTAGAACTGGGATCATTAAGATGGGGGAGGGGGAGGGTGTGTGGAGGAAGCATTTAGGAACTAGAGGAAAGTTGTAGGTTTCATCATTGCTATGCTTCACCCTGACTGACTCATCTCCTACCCATGGCCCTTCTGTAAGGGGATGGTCAATCTTCACTACTCCTCATTCATAATGATTTGTTTGTTTTTTTGTTCTCTGATGACCAAAACCTGGACCCTGCAACACCTCATGATCACAGAGGCTGGTATGCTTTTTTCATGTGGGCTCTGTTGCTTTGGGGCTGGATGGCCACACATTTACCTTCAAGTCTTTAAGATCCTAGAGGCTATATCTTTTGATAGCCGGCTACATCATATTTTTTTCAATCACATTTGTTTATGCATCTGCTTTGCCTTCAGTGATTGCATTGGGAAGGTGAATATCATGGAATGCCAGTTTAATAAGACAAAATGTTCTCAAGGGAGTACTTGAGGATCCACAGAATTTCCATTGGAAAACAAAATTAAGCTGATAATCAGATTTTTTCCCTCCTCAGTCTTTACTCAAACTTATCCACTATGGATTACTCTATTGGTATTTGAAATACTGGTGGCATAAATTCCAATATCACAACAATATTGGAATACCAGTTAACAGAATGGAGCTAAATGATAAATGAGTTGTTGAAAATATTATCATGTCAACTACAATACTCAATAATAAAAATATACACAGAATATTAAGCTTCTGCACATGAAATTGGCTGAGTCCAGATGGTGAGGTTGCAGAGTTCTCTTGTTGCCTTCTACTTCTCTGCTGAGTTCATAACCCATTGCAACAATCACATGGAAGTCACAAACTAAACCCGTGATTATAGGGGTTCAAATAATGAAGTTAATAGGTTAGAAGTTATAATCAGAAACCGTAAGGATACCTTTCTTGCCTCTTCAGCCTCTCTTCTCATTCACCGTGCACTTGTATCATTCTTTGGTCCTTGGACTCTCAGCCACAATGGCCCTTCGTCGATTTTAGAAAACGTGACACATTTCCTTTAGCTCCTCTATAAACCAGCCTCCTGCCTGAAAGGACTCAGCTATACTCATTCTAGAGGCCAGGAAACTGACTGCTCTGTTTTGCAATTTTCAGTGTCTTGATCTCTGATGTCTGCTGCACTGCCATTTCCCCACACAGCGATCTCAAATTTGCTACACTCATGGCTTGCGTTTCTGTGGGTCTTTGGATACTCTGCCCCTGCTTCCAAAATGACTCACTTTTATAACCAGAGTCATAGTAAAACTGACTTACTCTATTAGAATTCCACACACCGTATTTGCATCATCCTATTTAATCACTTGGTGGAAGTTATAAAGACTATGGCTAGGAGGCACTGAGAATGCTCCCTAAGGAGAGCATGACATCTGGCTTACTGCTAGCAATGTAATAGTGGAGTTTGCCATGCAAGGGAAAGAACTGGATTCTCCCAACAGCCAGGTCAGCATGAAAGATGATCTCAAGTTCCAGAATGGAAGGCCATGTGGTCAACCCATTGATTGCAGCCCTGGATTGAGTGGAAAGGATCATGGGATGGAATTTAATTTAGGGTGTTCTCCTTCACATGGAATCTTACATTAAAACAGCCTTTGGGGAGTGACTTACCCATGATCTGATTTGGTTCACCACAGAGGATATTGTGATATGTCACCAAGATAATCTCTATGGGGTCAAATAATTTACTCTTGCCCAGTGGAAATATTAGCTATAAGGAGCCACAAGGCCATCCCTTACTGAAAAATACCTTTGGTTTCAAGAAATTCTCTGACCCAATATTATGCTTCCTCTCAGACAGCAGCTGGTTCCTAGGGATGAGCTTATAGGAACATATAAAGTTATGACTCCATTTCTGTAGTTTTAGGATAACTCTGAATTCTCAGGTTATATTCAGAAAGACCTGAAGGATTGACTAAGATTTTGATATTGGTTGCACTAGTTTATCTTTCTGTGTAGTGACCCTATCCTCATTTTCTTATAGATATTTCCTAATAGAACTTCTCAAAAAAATTCTGGGAACTTTCTGCCTATCTGTCTGTCTGAAAAGAACCCAGTCTAAGATGCACCTCCTCCACATTCTGTTGCTACAGAGTAGCCCTAATACCTGTCCTACAGGATAGAGTAGAACTATGTAATGGGCCTTCCAAGGTTGTAAAGATGGAAGCAGACTGTTACAATTTTCTCTCATGAAGGATACTTTTAAAATTATATTTTTGACTTGGACCATTTCCCAGATGACCAGTGATCAGAACTCTAATGTGAGTGGTTTGTGAAATGTACGGTACCCTTAATATTCTCTGTAGGACAATTGTCTAATTAAGATGGCATAGAAGCAGATCAGGTGCCACTGGCTTTGTAGGTCTCTTTCTTAAAAATGATTAAGTGACTTCAAAGGAAACAGGAACATCATGCTTCTATTTTACAGTCTTTCTCTCTGTTACCTTCTTGGAAACCAGAATAAGTAAATGCTTCAATGGAAAGTCTGGAAGACAGAAAAAAAGAAGGAAGAAGTATTTGAATAGGTGTAATGAGTTTAGTATTACTTATTTACATCCATTAGTAGATGGACAGCAGTGAGGCTTATGAAGTACTGAAAGAGACAGAGTGATTTCGCCAGTTGATGTCAGCCAGACACACATCAGCCCCTCATTTGTTTGCACAATGAACACAGGAAGAAAGAATTCAGGTGTCAGGGAGAGAGGACTGATATACCTTCAACCGCATGAAGTCCAAATCATCAATGTTAATTTACCTAGGGTAGTTTTGGAATCAGTCAGCGAAGAAGTAAGTAGATAGCTATGTGATAGTTAATGTACAAAGTAAGGGATTTAATAAATCACTTTTAAACATATAACAGAAGCTATTCAGGAGATAAAGGTATAAGCAATCAAGCTCACACTCCAGAACAACAAAGGCACTTTATGAAGAGACCAAACAAGTGGATTGCATTGGATTTCCTCCACACTGTAAAAGGCAGAGATTCATTTTGACTGAGCCAACAGGTAGTCTTGAAATGGGGTTGCCTTTCTTGTCTGAAAGGCTTCAGTGAACTCCACCATTTGAAACTTACATGTTGGTGGAAAAGTAAACCTCTGATAGTATGGTAAATAAGCCTCCCTCCAGTCCTGATGCCACACTCTCCTTCATATAATCCAGCTTCTTTGCCTGTGGGTGAAACATACAGATCGAACAAGTATGGCGAGCTGATTCTGCGCTGACACAGAGCTTTTCCTGATTTTAAACCTTTCCTGACTGTAAACATGCCGCAGGTCTCTGTTCTTTGGAGGTCATTGCTATTTGATCTGTACAAGATCTGCATGAGCATAATAAAGGGATTTGGAATTCTCCAGGTTATCCAAGTTTGTTGTGGTCCACCTAGTTAAAGGCCTCAGAAGAGTCAATAAAGCATATGTAAACATCTTTCCGGTATTTTCTGCTTTTAATCAACATCCATATCCTTTAGTCCACAGTGTATTCTGAATTTTCCTGAACAACTGGAAGCGCCCTGTCCACATCTGGTGTCACCATTTTTGGATGATCTTCAACAAAAGGTGACTTGCACATGATATCAATGTCATTGTTCTATAATTTGAGCATTATGTTGGGTCACTTCTCTTTCCAATGGGTACAAACATGGATCTCTTCCAGATAGTCTGCTAAGCAGCTGCCTTCCAAGTTTCCTGACATGGAAGATTGGGAGTTTCATCAGCATGTTGAAGCATTTCATTTGGTATCCCATCAATTCCTGGAGCCTTGTCTTTGGCTAATTGTTTCATTTCAGTGTAGACATTTTTCCCTTCAGTACCATTGGTTTGTGCTTATATGATCCCTCCCAAAGTGATTGAATGTCCACTGGTTCTTCTTGGTATAGATTCTCTATTTTTTCTAGCGTCTTTGGATGTTTTCTGATGTTTCAATATTTTCTCCTAGAGCATTTCAATTTTTCTTTTTTGTTCAGTTTAAGATATTCTGAATGTGTTCTTCCTTCCTGTTTTTCTAACTCCAATTCTTTGCACATTTCATTATAATATTTGACTTTGTCTTCTTATGTTTCTCTTTGAAATTTTCTGTAGAGGTCTTTGACTTCATCACTTCTTCTCTAGGCGATAGCTACTCTCTGACTAAGAGCATTTTTCAGTCTTCTCTGATACTCACTTTGATTTTTTTCTTTCTCTTCTGTCTTTTAAAGGAATGTTTGCTTTCTTCCTGGATAATGTTTTTGATGTCCTCCCACAGCTCATCAGGTCTTCTGTCATTAGTCTTTGATTCAGAAAATCTGTTCACGTGATATTCTTAAAGTTCAGGTGAAATATACTCAAGGCCATATTTGACAGATTTAATCTGTCCTGCAAACAAACCCAGTGGTACTGTGGATTATACATTGGGCTGATAACTGCAAGGTCAGCAGTTTGAAACCAGCATCTCTCTGCAGAAGAGAGACCAAGTTCTTTTGACTCCCATCAAGAGTGACAGCCGCAGAAACCCATCAAGCCATTCTTTCTTATCTAGCAGGCTCACTATGAGTAGGAATTGACTCAATGTTAGTGAGTTGATTTGTTTGTTTTTTGAGTGGCATGACTGATACAACACTTGGCGGTTAAACGATGGTTCAAACCTAGTAGCTGCTTTGTGGTAGTAAGGTATGGCAATCTGATACCATGAGTTTATATAGTCTTGGATATCATAAAGAGCTATTCTTCTATCTTATCGTTTACTAACTTCTCCTATCTCTGATAGTTCTTACTAGCATAAAGAACACTTCTACCATCTTATGAGTCAGACTCTGCTTAGTGACAGTGGGATTGGTTTGGTTTTAGAAATGAGTATAATAACTATCAGGTTAATAACTATATGTAGAGAGGTCTTAGTCATAGCAGTAAATAAAATGCCCATATCAGAAGGTATATGGGAGGTATAGTAGTTAAGGGGGCTATAGAAGGAATGTCAGTAAAGAAGATTAATGATGATGAGTGATGGTCTCAAGCTCAAAATACAGTAGGTCATCTTGCATAATTTGCCTTAGACCGAGAAAAATTGCTAAGAAAAAAAGTGGATGTGAGTGGCACAAAGTGGGAATAGCAGTGGACATACTTCTGTGTCAAATAACTCATCACAAAGATACCAAAGATATCAAATAACTCATCACAAAGATACTTGCTGTTAGATCAGAGGCCTGTTTTTTTCCTCTGAGTTTCTTTCAGTCACAGAGAAGAGCCATACCCAATGTGTCAGACATGTCAAGGAATTTATATTTGGTAAGTCACTGGCTAAAGTAAGAATATGATCCTTAGTCTAACAGCATATTTGATAAATTAATATGTAGATTGCAACCACATGGTTAACTTCCCATGCTGTCCATTCTCCTGAGTGCCCCCAAATAAGGCTTATCAATACAACTCTGTCTTTCAGAGTATGTTTCCAGAAACCTCTATTTAAGATATAGTATTTAAAGAAAAAGCTGTCATTACTAATTAGGGAAAATGTACATTTTCAAAGACACTGAAAATAAAGATTTCAACCATCCATTAAGTTGGTATTTTATAAATTAATGAAGTGGTAATACATTAGGCACACAACTTATTTATGATTGCATGTTTTAAATGTATGGTATAGCCTTTTAAAACACTGTTATTGGTTATAGGCTTTAACATTTAGTATAGTTCTCTGTTTTCAGACTTTAACAACAACTTGATGAACATTTAGTTGTGTTCATGTGGAGCACGTACATAGACTAAGGGCAGCTTCCTAAACACTAATTATCTGACTGTGGTGGCCTTACGTTTTTCTCTGATGCTGAAAACTATGGGATTGGCTTTTCACAGATGAGTAAGGTTATCTCTGTTGGGAAGTTTCCATCAAAGCATCCAGAGTCAGGCATTCTAAGAAGAAAGGATTGGCAATCTACTTTAAAAGAAAACTGGCTGGTGGAAAACCTTATGAATAGCAGGGAGACAGTGTCTAATAAATTGCTAGAAGAGGAGCCATCCTGAACTGAAGGCATTCAAAATACGACAGGGTAGAGCTTCCTCATGGAGCCAGTCTTCATGGCATGGATGGAATGAAGCTTTTAGTCCCTTCATTTTCCAAAGAAATTCAAGAAAAATGAGAAAAACAAAGCAAAACAAAAACTAGTTCCACATATGAATTAATCATTAGAATGTGAAATATACATTTAATAAAGTTAAAATTCAACAAAAATGAAAATGAGTGCATACAGATCAACATTCTAGGCATTACAGACTAGGAGTAGACTAGGATTGACAATTTTTATACTGGCATATAATGCTGGGAATGAAAACATGAGGAGAAGTGGTGTTACTTTCATCATTAAGAATATTTTAAGATATATTCTGTAGCATAATACTATCAGTTATAGGATGGTATTCATGTGCCTAGAAAGACCAGTTAACATGTCTGTTATTAAAATTTATGTATCAATCACTAAGGACAAAGATGAAGGGATTAAAGTTTTATCAAGTTCTGCACTTTGAAATTGTTGAATCTGTTTCTTTTAACCCTGGGCCATTGAAGTATTCCTTTAAGAAATTTCCCTAAACCCCATTTGCATCTTGGCAAAATAATTGCTTTACAAATATTGTCCCTTAAATTATATTATTTGAATAATAATTATACATGTGTTTACTATAGCAAACAGATGGAGATATCCTAGTTGTCTTTCACTAAGGGACTAACTGACTAAAATGTGATGATATGCCATGGCGCACAATTCCATTGTAGAATCAGTCACTATGAAATATTTAAAGCAACATTCTATCTCAGATAGGTCTAAATGATGGGTAAAAGTAAATATAAAATAACACTGGTAATACTAGCATACATAAACTAACAACGGATATTTCAGTGTACATGCAGAGGTACATACTCAATGACAAACAAATATCCTTAATTTAGAATTTGGAAGACATGTGTAGATATTAGGGAAAAAAACAGTCCCTTCCTAGATGATTCCAGACAGAGGTCAAGAACCTCAACAAACCAATGGTGAAAGAAGAAATAGAAAGAACCATCAAGATGCTACCAACAAAAAAAGCCTCTGGGCCAAATGTGTTCACAGCAGAATACTATCAAGCAATCAGGGAAGAGTTGACTTTGATCCTCCAAAAGTGTTCCAAAGCATAGAAAAGGATGGAAGACTCCCTAAATCATTCTACAAAGCCAGCATAACTTTGACACTCAAACAGGGCAAAGACCCCACAGGTATATAGACCAATATCTCTAATGAACATAGATGCAAAAAACTGTAACACAATATTGGTCAATAGAATACAAAAGTATATAAAACATATCATTCACCACGACCAGGTAGGATTCATCCCAGGGATGAATTTAAACTCCAAAAATTCATCCATATTATATACCACATCAATAAGAAGAAGGATAAAAACCATATGATAATATCAATAAAAGCAGAAAAAGCCTTTATACAGCATCCAACACCCATTCCTAATTAAGACACTCATGAACACAGGAATGGAAGGTAAATTCCTCAAGCTGATAGAAGCTATCTATGAAAAACCAACAGCCAGCATCATAGTTAATGGAGAAAAGACAAAAATTATCCCTGAAAAAAGGTTTAAGACAAAGATGCCCCTTGTTCCCACTTCTACTCAATATTATACCAGAGGTTCTAGGGAACAGCATAAGACAGTGGAAGGACACTAAAGGTATCCAAATGGGAAGGGAGTAGGTGAAACAATCGCTATTTGCAGATGACATGATCCTGTACCTTGAAAACACCAAAAGCTCCACAACAGGAGTACTTACAGTGAAAGAATAATATGGAAGAGTGGCAGGACACAAGACCAACAAACAGAAGTTGGTAGGTTTGCTATCAACATTGGAAAGAATCATGGAAGAGAAGATCATGAAACCAGTACCTTTCGCAATACCAAGAACAAACTGAAATCCCTAGGAATATATTTAATAAGAACCATAAAGTCTTATGCAAGGAAAACTACAAGACCCTGCTATAGGAAAGCAAAAGCAGCTTCCACAAGTGGAGGAATATCCCATGCTTTGGAGGAATATCCAAAGGCACACCATAGTAAAGATGACAATCTAACCCAAAGCACTTTATACATTCAATGCTATTTCTATTTAAATATCAACAATCTTCTTTGAAGAATTGGAAAAACTGATCACCAATTTCATATGGAGAAGGAAGAAGCCCAGAATTAGCAGAGAATTCCTCAAGAAGAAGAATAAAATTGAAGGATTTACCTTACCCAATTTTATACCTATCACGCAGCTACAGTCGTCAAAGCAGCATGGTACTGGCAATATGACATATATTTAGATCAGTGGAAAAGAATAGAAAACCCAGAAATAAACCCATCAGCATATAGAAAACTGATCTTCAACAAAGGTCCCCAAACCATCAAATGGGAAGTGGATGCTCTTTTTAACAAGTGCTGCCAAAAAAAAAATGGATATTCTTATGGAGAAAAATGAACTAAGATGTTTACCTCATGCCATGCAGAAGAGTAAACTCAAGGTGGATCACACACCTAGAAGTAAAACCCCAAACAGTCAGGATCATTAAGGAAGAAATCAGAGCAAACCTAAAATTATTGGCCCAAAGAATCCATAGACCCATTGCAATAGGGAAGGGTACACACACAGGTGAACTGGAAATTGACAAATGGAATTTAATAAGAATAAAACACCCATGCACCTCAAAAAACTTCACCGAGAGGATGTCAAGGCAACCCACACATTGGGAGATGATTTTTAGTAATGACACATAGAAGAAAGGATCATTACTAAAATATACAACTCCCACTTGGCTTGCAAAAATAGGAAAACAGTCAACCCCCTAAGGAAGTGGGCAATAGACCAGAAAAGAACTTTAACTAGGGAAGGGACCCATATGGTCAGCAAGCATATAAGAAAATGTTCCTGTTCATTAGCCAAAAGAGAAATGCAAATTAAAACAACCATGAGATACCTCATATTAGTCTCATAATACCCAAATCAGATAAACAGAGAGCAACAAGGGTTGGATGGGATATGGTGAAATAAGAACCCTCCTCCACTGCTGGTGGTCATGTATATTTGTGTAGCTACTGTGGAAAGAGATCTGGAGAAACTTAAAGAAAATGGAACTTGATCTACCTTATGACCCAGACATCCCACTATTGGGCATATACACTGAGGAGGTAACAAGCAAAACATGACCAGTCATCTGCACATCAATATTTATTGCAGCACAATTCACAATCGCAAAGACTTGGAAACAGCCTAAGTGTCCACCAATAAATGAGTGCAAAAGTAAACTTTGTCAGATACACACAATGGAATACTATGCAGTGATGAAAAGCACAGGTGATCACATGAAACATGTCGCTTCATGGGAAGAGTTGGAAGAAATTGTGTTAAGTGAGGCAAGCCAGTCTCAAAAGGACAGGCATAACATGAGTCCCCTGAGGTAAGTACAATCATCATAGCAGGAATAGAAGAATAGACACTTATCTCACAAGACATGGTTGGACGTATAAGTAGTTGGCGAAGGTCAGACCAAATTCAGGGAGGCACATGTGAGTTCAACATAGAGAAGGGGAAAGAAGGAAGGAGGGGGGATAATCCTGATGAGGAGAAACTGAGAAGATGACATGGTGGCCACAGGGTACTAACCACCCAGGGGGAAGAGTATTGGCTTTGTCTCCACAGAATTGGAACGTGTATACAGACCCCACCATGATGCACCCAACCAGGAGGGCAATGTAACACATGGAGGAACCCAGGAAAAACTGGACTAAAGGGCTGACACTAACCAGAACTAACTTGGCCCCACCCTGGAACTGTGTGCTACAGAGAATGACACTAGATCTTCTGGCGGAGGAAAGAAACCAAACTACCATACCCAGATGGAAGCAGAAATGAAGGGGGAGGAAGGGAGTGCAACACATCCTGGTCCACCAAGCCCTGAGGACAATGGTCTTGATTGGAGCAGTCAATCCATGGAGAGGACCATAAGGCTGGTCCCACTGTGAGTCGCTATCCCCACACTGACCCATATAGCCCTGCAGGGGAAAGCACTGGAGGCACAGTGTGGGATTTGCACCCTAGGTGATCCCACCATACCCAGTAAAGCACTGGGTGAGTGCAACAGAACAGCAAGGGGAGCAGAGCAAGGAAGTGCTGGGGGAGTACCAAAATGGACTTTGGGGCCAGGGAGTGGCACCCCATCAGACCCGACTGGAAGACACTACTAAAAGTCCACAGACAGACCTTGAACTACTTCCAGGCTTTTCCCTTTCTTTTGTTTTGTTTTTCTTTTTGACTTGGTCATTGGTTTGGGTTTTCTTTGTTGCTGTTGTTTTGTTTTTGTATCACGTTGTTTGGCCCTGTCTTGTTTTTACGTGCACATTATTATCTCTGCAGGTCTCTCTAGATAAGATTGACTGGATATACAATGTGGAGAAGAAAACAATGGACCCATGGTTTGGGGGCGGGGTATGAGAGAGGGGAAGGTGGGGGAGAGGAAGTGGTATTAATCAACCCAAGGGCAGGGGAACAAGTGATTCAAAACCAGTGGCAAGAGGATGTGGGAGGCCTGGAAGGGACTTATTAAGGACAATGTAAGCAACAGGAGTTACTGAAACCAAAATGAATGTTGAGCATGTTAGTGGGACAAGAGGAAGGTAATAGAAAATAGAGGAAAGAACTAGGAGGCAAAGGGCATTTATGGAGGCCTAAATATAGGCATATACCTATGTACATACATTTATATAGGATGATGGGGAAGTAGATCCATGTGCATATATCTGTAGGTCTAGTATTAAGGTAGCAGATGGACATTGGGTCTCCACTCAAGTACTCCCTTTATACACACTTTGTTCTGTCAAACTGACATTCCATTATGTGCACCTTCCCTACACTATCATTGAAGACAAACGTGTGCATAAGCAAGTGTGGTGGTAAAAGCTGATGGTGTCTGGCTATCCAAAGATATATGTGGGGTCTTAAAGATTCAAAGTTAAACATGGAGCCATCTGGCTCAGAAGCAACAGAGCCCACATGGAAGAAGCACACCTATCTGTGTGACCATGAGGTGTTGAAGGGATCAGGTACCAGGCATCAAAGCACTAAAAATCATAACATTGTGAATGAGGGAAAGCACAGATTGGGTACTCAAGATTCATCTGTAGGCTTTTGGACACCCCTTTGCAGAGGAGTCATGGGTAAGAGATAAGCCAGTTGGACTGCAGTGTAGCATTGAGGAAACCTGCAATTCTCTTCTAGTTCTTAAATGCAACCTGCCCCCCCCCCCCGTCCCCAACTATCCCCATCCCCAACTATCATGAACCCAATTCTACCTTACGAATCTGGCTAGACTGGAGGATGTGCACTGGTACATGGAATCCAGGATAGATGATCCCTTCAGGACCAATGATGAGAGTGATGGTACTGGGAGTGTGGAAGGAAGGTGGAGGTAGAAAGGGGGAAATTGTTTCTAAGAGCTACATATAACCTCCTGCCCGGGGGGTGGACAGCAGAAAAGTGGGTGGAGAGAGACATCAGACAGTGTAAAATATGATAAAATAGCAATCTATAAATTATCAAGGGTTCATGAGTGAGGGTGGAGCAGGGAGGGAGGAAAAAATGAGGAGCTTATACCAAGGGCTCAAGTAGAAAGCAAATGTTTTGAAAACGATGATGGCAACAAATGTGACAAGTGTGCTTGTCACAATGGATGGATGTATGGATTGTAATAAAAGTTGTACAAGTCCCAATAAAATGACTTTTTAAAAAAAGAGATGGAATGGTTCAGGAATTAAAAGTCAAACCAATTAAAAAGTCAAGCCAAACTGGGAAGTGCCTTTCTTGGACAAATAGACCATCTCACAGATTAAAGTGTGACTAATTGATAGTTCAGAAAAAGGCAATATCATAATATTAAAATGAGTGGTTCAGTGATCTATGAGGCCGCTCAAGTCCTGAGGTTTCCTGTCATGTAGTGCAATGCAATTATACATTTAATTTTTTTATGGTGAAACTAGATTACCTTCCCTTTACAACTGGCAAATTAATGCTTATTATGCCTATGGTTTAGGAGAACTATAAGGCTGCCTACTCCCGTGAAGAGTTACTGGTAAGCTTGGAAACCCACAGGACATTCTTCTCTGCCCTCTAGGCTCGCTATTAGTTAGAGTTGACTCAATGGCTGGGAGAAGAAAAGCATTCCGGTGGTTTCTCAGGAAAGACTGGTTTGTAGAAAAAGTCATCATGCTTCATAAAGCAGAAGGTCATTGAGAAAAGGAATATCCTCAACGAGTTGGATCTACACTTGTTGCAACAAAGGCTCAAACATAAGAGTGAGCATGATGCAGAACCAGGCAGCGTTTCATTCCCTTGCATGTCTGACAGCTATACCACACCTATGTCATGCATGTCAACCCCAACATCAACCCTTCAGTAGGAGAGATGTCATTTGAATAGTAAAGGAAGATAAAGAGTAAGATCATGGGTAGATGGATAGTGGGCAAGAATGCTACGTTGGATGTGTGAAGCAGGAGACCATGTCTTTCATCAGAGCCATGATGAAAATACAGAGAGAAAGCTAGGATGGAGGCTTACAATTTTTTGTCATCAATTTGTTGTACATTTTACTAAGACTATTTTCCAGATATTATTTCAGAAAGAAGAGTTAATGATATATATTTTGCTTAATATTTATGTTCTGGAAGGCAAAGCCAAGTCATGTACATATGAGAGAATGCTCTCTGTGCCAGATTTCTCTGGCTAAATAAGTGAGGGACGGAGAATTTTTAGCAAGCCTTTAAAGTTAGACAACATATTTTTCTAAAAACTATTTTCATGCCTCAAAAAGAAGTGATCTAAAAAACAGGAACAGATTTAACTAACAAAAATTGTCAAGTGTCAGCAGTTTATTTTGGAACATCACTGATTTTTGAAGTGAAAGATGCTTTGCCTTTAATTCCCACAACACAACACTGAAACCATTTTGTATTTGTAGTGGACTGGTTTGAGTTTGTGCAGGTATCCAGGGAATGTGGTATCCCACAAGTAATATATGAGTATATCCGTAATTAGTGGTTGGGAAGATAATCTAGATACATTGTTGCCTTTAATATATGATCTGTGTTTGCATGGAATAAACTATGTTCACCTTGTGGAACCACAGGTCGACAGAATTCTTGTGGTGCCAGTCCCTTGAGACATCTCCATTAGTTCCATTTAATCTCTTCCATCATGGAAAGAGAACTTCCAGAGATTACAGTGTAAGTGTTGAATTGCATTTTTAACTAGTCTCCTTCCAAAATCGAGAAAATTTCTTTCACTAGAAAGATAAAAGGGAGAGAAAAATGTATCCTTTTAAGTTGAAAAATACAGTTTAGAGTCTGATTCCACTAGACAGTTGGAAATGAAGATCACAATTTCCAACCCACTAGAGGTCGTCGCATTGGTGTCACCTCTTTGTCATATGTATGCTCCAACCTTCAAATCACCATAGTGAAAATTACTGTTTGTTTTGCCCAGCTCGCTGTTATTTGTGCTCAAATGAGCAAGAAACGTGTCTCCTGATTGGGTTCAGGTTTTAGTGAAACAGGAAAGGCAGGTGGGGGCAGCACTGTGATTCTGTAAGCTTTCCTTTCAGAATCTCTCAGCTCCCACCCTTTTCTGGACAAAGAAGTGCTTTCTGAAGTGACCTGAACATTCACCAGACATCTGTTCTACTTTGAAGTGCTTGCCTTTCCCAGCAGCTCCGCCAGGTCTTCAGTGGGGAGTGGAATCCTCTAAGCTGGCTGTCTTACGTAGCAGAGAGAGGGCTGCGGTACAGCTGTTGTGGAAGGAAAAAAGCCTACGCTGGAGACAATTCTCTCATGAACATTTGAATGCTACACAGGCTTGTAAGTGAGAGCTCCACAAGCTTCTGGCTGCCTTCCTGGCATCCCTGCTCTCCCGATGAGTTAGCTCCTGTGAGACCGTCGCGGCATTGACCCTCCGTGGCAGGGGTCCCATCAGAAACACCACACTGGCCCTTGCTCCTCAACGAGGAGACCAGGGATAGTGAGCTCGCACTTAGCTGTGGATGGTACTGATAAAAATTGGGAAAAAAAATCAGCAGGGAGTAAGGTGTGTGGGGGGGTGGGAGGAGGGGGGCAGTGGAGGTGGAAGGGGCTCAAGAATACTGCCTAGAGTATTCTACTCAAGGGAAAAGACATATGTTCTCTGAATGCTTTCATGCTTTTTAGGTTTGAACAATACAAAGTATGCATACATTTCGTAATCCAACATTTTATAAATTGCATTTCTAAATGCTTTCAAGATGTGTTACGAATAGAAGTTAAGACGTGAGAAGGGGTAGAGGTATTCTCTTCTGAAGTGCCTGTGACCTCACTGCCGTCTAGCTGAGGCTAACTCACCAAGGCCCTGTAGGCCAGGGTAACCCTGCCTCTGTGTGTTTTTGAGAGGAGAAAGTCACATTCTCTCCGATGCTACTGAAACAGAGACTGTTCTATAATTAGAGCTCGCAAATTTAGAAGACAATTCAGAAGCTCGGTATTTGATGCTGGGGACCCTCACGGTATAGAGCAGCGCTTCTCAACCACTTTGTGGGTGGAACAATGGCCTTTGAAACAGAGATACCGCTCCTCTATCCGGGGGTCCACCCACATGCAGATATGCCCACATACAAGTATCCAGTGTGAAGACTGTTGTCCATGCAATCTCATGCTTCAAGATAAAATTTCATTTATATGTCATTAGAAATCAATATTTCACAATATATAGTGTCACATTATTTTTGTGATCAATCACTATGCTTTAATTTTGTTAAATTTGTAACAATGAAAATACATCCTGCATGTCAGATATTTGCATTATGATTCTTAACAGTAGCAATATAATAGTTATGGAGTAGCAATGAAAATAAGTTTATGGTTTGGGTCACCAGAGCATAAGGAGCTATATTAGTGAGTAAGGGCATGAGGAAGATTGAAGAAGACTGGTATGGTGATTATACGTTGGGCTGCTGTCACCATGGCTGGCAGTTCAAATCCACCAGGAGCTTCATGAGTGAAAACTGGGCTTTCTACTTCTGTAAACAGGCCCAGGAACCTTCATGGGTCTCTATGCGTCAACATTGATTCTATGGCAGGGGGAACTTGGAGTTAGTAACTTAATTTGGTCTAATTATTGGAGGACACTTCAGTCTATTCTCAGCTCTAAGAATCTTGGTAAACTTTAAATCAGATCTTGTCACTCTCTTCAGAAGCCACCAATCACTTCCCATATCCAGCAGCGTATAAGCCAACAAGTTGCTACGACACATGAGGTCCTACATGTTCTATTTTTTGAACCAGTCCTTTGACCTTCACCCTCACCTCACCCCTCTGACTGCTTCTATTTCACACATCATTGTTCATTCTTTTCAGACATACTGATCCCTTTAGTCTGCTCTTTGTGGAATGCTCCTTCCCTTGATCATTTGCTGGTTTTCGCTGTCTTTTCCTTTAGGTCTGTTCTCATGTATTGCACATGACTCATGGCATGGACCTAGTCACCCTCTCTACACTACACTCCACCACTGTTATTTTTGTTCTTCTCTTTTTATCACCTCTTGTCTACTGTAATGGTGAAGAAAGAATTTCTGCCCTGTGGTCAAAGGACAGTTAAGTATACCATACTTGATACTGGGCAGATGAAAGTAGTTGTTTATTAGTCTAATATACTCATAATTCAGGGAAGACCACACTGCATACCATGGGTAGCTGCGTGGAGCTGTGCATGAATATAGAGAGCAACCAGAGGCTGTGGGCAAAGGCCTTTGTTTTCAAAAGGGAGTGAGGTGCCATCTGATTCCTGTGCCAACATGTGATCAAATTGCTTGAAGAATTCCACACACTAGCGGGGAACTAAAATTTACTCCCCAGGGTTCAACAGGAACTGTGTCCGGTCCATTCAGAAGGAAAATTGTGTAGCCAACAAACCTTTTCTACAGGAACAGTGTACGAATGGGAACTTGTAGTTAGAACAAGATGTTCAAGCCCTTCCTGATTTCTCCAGATATTATGCAGCACATTACATTGAATCCTGTTAGACCTTAAAGATAACTTCTTCTTTGCAGTACATTTTTTCTAAACCATACATATCTTGTATATGTTGCTCATTGTCAATATCCCACTTGAATAGAATATTTATGAAGGATACTAGTTTGATTTTTATCTGCCTTTGTGTTTCAGAGAACTAGAACAATGCATAACACACTGTAAACTCTAATAAATGTACAACTGTCCGTGATCAAAGAGTAGCCAGTGGCTGACTTTTGTTATTTGCTTTCTCTATGCCATGTGCTCTCTACTTTCTTTGTGCATACTATCTTCTGTGCCACTTCTAAGAGCACCATGTAAGTTGGCATTCTATTATCATCCCCTTTCCCTGAAGAGAAAACTGATCCAGAGTTTTAATATTGTCAAGATTACATTGCTAAAAAGCAGCGTGTATGACTTAATTTCTCATAGTTCTGTTCTAATAAATCAAATTTTTAGAAATTTTACTTTTAATACCTATGCTTGTAATCTATATACTGCATATTTATCTATGTTCTCTTGTCATTTTTAGTAGGGTTGGAATTTTAATTTTTTATTTACAAAGTATTCCCACAATAATATTTCAAATTGAATTTATTTGGGGTATAAATTATTGTAAACTTTATAAAATCTAAGAATATATATTCAAACCATTAGTGTCACTTTAATACCCTAAAACCAATAAAATAAATATCTTTAAAGAGTCAATTAAGAGTGCATCTGAACTACACAGCTGAACATACAAAAAGTTCATGGACAATTGAATCAAATGTTAATGGAAATTTCCCATGAACTCTTTGAAATCCTCTCGTGTCACCCAGTTAAAATTTTAACTACAGACTACAAAGGTATACTTAAATATGCCTTTTTTCATTTCCCATCTTTGACAGAAATGTATATATAACATCTGAACCATTCATGCCATTCTTACAGAAGGAGAACGATATGGCTCCCTGAAAGCAATCCGTTCTTAAGCTTAAAAAACTTGGTTGAAGCAATACTAGTTATGGGACCTTTAAACATATTGTTTCATTATCCAGGATGTGTTGGTCTATTATGCATTGTTCTAGTTGGTACTAATTGCAGCCAGTGGTATCAATCTATCATCCAATCCAAGGGAAAAAGATCAGAGTTTCTGCTCCAGTAAAGATTTAAAATCTTAGACGCTCTCTAAGGAGCAATTCTGCCTTGTCTTGTAAGTTGAAATTGACTCATCGATGATGAGATTAGTTTGGATCTATGGTTTCCTATGACCTGAAGTGAGTTGCTTATTTTGAAAACTAGTAATACATAAGATGGTATTTTAAAAAACTTCTTTCCTTCTTGAGTGGAAACCGGTAAGATATGTAGGATTGTTAAATTATACTTAGTCACCATTTAGACACCCTTCCATGCATTGACATAACGTTGATTTTTTTCACTCAATGGTATATTCACTTTTGGAATATGGTCCAAATAAAGGCATATATTTCTTATTTGTTTGTAGTGGATTCAAATGCTGTGAGATCAATTATAAAAATATCTTTATTTTCCAAGTAACATCAAATGCCTCAAATTTTAAATAGCTACTTTGGTAAAATCAATGAGACGACATAGGACAATGTACATCTGTCTTCAGGCTGTTTCATTTTAAGTATTGGGCTACCTTAGGCAATACTGGAAAGAATAAATCCTTCAAATGGGATGATGCAACCTAATGCATTGTCACCTATACCTACTTGGGCTATTCTCCCAGCTCTTAAGGTGTGTCGAATGCACATTTATCTAGTGGATATTCAACCTGGTTACTTGTGGAGGAGATAGAAATTAGAAGCAAGTGGGGAAATAAACAAAAAGAGAAAAAAAAAGAATAAAGAAGGTGATTTTGCATTTTAACCTTCCCAAGAGAATAGACTATTTAAGGACTATTTTGCTTCACCTCTTGATGGGTAGGTGACGTTGAGGTATGGTGGCCCGTTAGAACTAACCCAACTTTCAGGAAAGCAGAACTGCTTTAAGAACCAGATTGAAAGGGATTTGACAATAAAGTTCTCAGAAGAGCATACTGGAGATTCCTTTTATTCTGGGATTAGCATATGCTCTTTGTAGCAAGACTAGAAGAATTGTCATTTTACTATGTAAGGCAATACACACTGTTGACATAATTCATGTCCCCATAACTTCTGAGCATCTGCCTAACGGGATGCAGTACACTGAGCTCGTTACGATGGCACGCGGAGCGAACTAATCATCCTGGGCTCTTTTACTTTTTATTAGCTCTCTTTTGCAGAATGGAAGCAGCACATGCTGGAATCATGTAAGTCTTACAACCCACCTTTTCCTTTTCAAACATCTGCTCCGCCTTCCCAGGCTAGCTCAGCAAATTGACCTTATGGGCATTTCTCAGCAGATCGTGCCGCTTTGCCTTCGTGTCGATGAGACAATGCTTTGCTGTCTGCTCCTTAATTTGTGATCAGCGTGCCTTGCTCCTTTTTCTTCCCAGTCCCCCTCTTGACTGAGTTCCTGTCTTGTGTAAACTCGGTGGGTAAGCATCGCTGAGATGGTAATTCAGGAAACATGGCTTGCAATCTGTGGAGTAACAAGAACAGCTGGTGCTGCTGCTGTTCAGTTGTTCTTGGCAGATGGACCCAGACAGGACTGCAAGTGGGGAGCTTTGCCTCAGCCTTGGCTGCTAGCTTCAACAGAAGCCTTCCACTTGCCAGCTCTCCCTCTGCTGTACCACTCCACAACCAGGGCTCTGACGCTCATGCATTGCCTGCAATGTACCACCCACGACTTCCAGAGCAGCCTGACTCCCAGACTTGATAATCTTCTGATGTCTGCCTGACCACTTGGTTACAATGAAAAACAGGTTTAGTTATACTTCAGCACCTTGAAATACACGTTATGGAAATTTTATTCCATACCGCCGGTAACTTTTGGGCAATATCTGAGTCTGTTTTATCTATTAAAGTACATTTCAGTGAACTTTAATTTGTACCATTCACGAGTCTGTACCTCACACAAATGAATGACGTTTCACCCAGCAGCCAAATTACAATGCAAGAACATTTTTTTTCATCTCGAAAACTGTGTTTTACATATAATCCTCTCTACTTCCAGCCATTTGTGCTTTCTGACATTATATGTATTGCCTTCTGATTGTTTCTGACTTGTCATGACCCTGCAAAGGGATTTTGTGACTATAAATATTTACAGGGGCAGATAGCCTCATCTTTCTCTTGTGGAACAGCTGCTGGTTTTGAACTGATGACCTTGTGATTAGCAGACCAGAGCTTATCCTCTGACAGTACGCCTTTTTCAGAATGCCATATGAATGAAACCATTCAATGGAGAAGTAGCTTTTTTTGGCTGGGTTCTTACAGTTAGCGTGGTACTATTGAACTCATTTATATTGCTGTACAAATCATTAATTGGTTATTTTGTTGCTGTGCTTATTCATTTTTCACTCAACAGACACAGCAATTGTTTCAGGACTTTAGTTACAGCATATAAAGCTGCTTTACACATCTGAGATCAAATCTTTATGAAAATATTCACTATAGTATTCTTGGCTAAATGGCTAAGAGCAGAATTAATGTGTTGGATGTTAAGTACTGGTTTAATTTGGCAAGAAAGTCACATATTGATATTCAAAGTTGTTGTATCATCTTTTATTTTCTCAGGTAATGACTGAGAGTTCCAGTTGCTTCATTTCCTCATCAATACTTGTCAGTCTTTCAAAAATTCAAACATGCTATTAAGTGTAGGCTTGTGAATTTCCATGATGCTAAACAGGTTTCAGTAAAACCAGGAACAGGAAGAAAGGCCCAGATATCTACTTCCAACATCAGCAATGAAAAAAAAACATATGACCCATAACTGGGCAGCATTTTATTATTATTGTTATGATGATGATGATGTATTGAGTCACTAAATGTCAATGGCCAACTCACCAATACTTAGATTATAGTAATATTTTGTTGTTTTAATACACTGGTTAGGGATGTTGAAAAAACTCGGTTAATTTGCTATTTACATATTCTATTTAGTGTATTTACTATTTCCAAAATTATGTCCCTATTTTTGTTGGGTAAGTATCTTCTTTTCATTAAATTGCTAATGTTCTTTGTGTGTTCGCATACTGTTTTTCATTAGATACATGTCAAGCAAATAGTTTTCTTTTCCCTTCTTTGGTTTGCACTTTTATGTTATTAACAGTGTATTGAAAGTGACAAAAATGTTGACAAACTTCAATATATCATTTTTTTCATTGTTAGTACTTTTTCTAATGTAACACATCTCTGCCTGTATCAAAGAAAGAGAAAGTTCATTATATGATTTTTTTCCTAGTAGTGTTATAGTTTTAGGTCTTCATTGGATTTATAATCTATCTACTTATTTACAACAAATATTTTTATGGTGTATGGTAAAGACTGAGGTTCATAGTTTTTATTTTGCATTTGGATATTCAATTTCTCTAGCACCCTTTGTTAAATCCAGTCCCTGTTTTTCTAAGATGCTTACAAGATAAAATCCTCTTCTAATCAAAGCTTTGAAGAAAAAGACAATACTATCCAAAAGACTTTTTAAAGTGCATGTTTAGTGTAAGCATTCTAGATCCAGGTTGACTGGGTTAATTCTAATTTCACATGATTTTATTTTTGAAAAGAAGTTGTGAGTTATATTATTTTACTGTAGTTGGGGGCTGAGTTAGTCTGGGTAGACTAGAGGAACAAATTCAAGGGCACACATATGGATATAAGTAATGGGTTTATATTCAAGAGGAACAGGACATTGAGAAAACATCCCAGCCCAGTCCAGCTCAAAGTCAGAGGTCCGATATTAGTCGATATGCCCGAAATTAGTCCATAAAGTCTTCTTCTGACTCATGAAGTCACAGGTCAGTGGGTACAGTGTCCTGGCACCATCATGTGTCTCCCCATGGCTCCTCGCTTCCAGGGCTCAGGGTCCATCAATAGCATCCCATGGTGGCAGAAGCAACTCATCGCTGGCAGAGGCCTCCATGTGACTGCCTCAGCCTCAGAGGTCTGGCTCCATCAGGGCAAAGCCGTGTGGTCTCTCCCCAGGCTACTCCAGCCTCCCAGCCTGTGGTTAATCATCTCTGAAACTAACTCCCAACAACTGGGGGAGATAATTTCTCATCTTCACAAGGGAAATATCGCGAGATTTCCCAGGAGTCTCAGGTGAAAGTCATGCCCACGTAGAGGCCTCATCGGCTACTCAATGGCTATCTGCAGATTAACAGGCTAGATAGACTCCAACTCCTACATTTCAATCATAAAATTAACATAAGCACATGACTGCCACAGGGGCTTTCCTTTTAAGGGAATGCATCTTCTTACTGGTATGTTCTGGAATGTTAAAAAATGGTTAACATATTCCCATTAGGCTCTCTTCAAATTATTAAGACAAATATAATTGTAGTTTCTAAAAACTGGTCATTTTTCAGTGGAAAATTTCTCCTAGTAATTTCCTGTATCGACACATTACAGCATGAACCTGTACAAGTCTAAGTAATAACAAAACAAACTAGAAATTCTTTATCTTTACCTAAATAGAAATAATTATGAGAATTAGTATGTTCCTTAACTATAATATACAGAAAATACAAGGGGAGAATTAAAAAGTTCGGCTGCTAGGATTCTAGTTCATGCACATGGGTTTGTTTCAATCTAGCCATGTCTCTGTAATCAGTAAATAATGGCAGACAAGGTCTCTCAGCCTTATATTTTTGCTAGTCTCTTTACAGTGCTTCCAAAAGAATGGCCAATAAAAAGTGACTTCTGAGGAAATTTCATGGGCCTCACAGAACTAAGTTAAATTCAAGATAATTCTGCTTAATATAAGGTTCAAGGTAAGCTTAGGGAGCTCATTTGGGGAGGTTCAAATGAGGTAACTTTGATAGATTTTCTTCAAGGACAGAGTGTAGTCATAAATAGGGTGAGGCTTAGAAGGGAAAAAGATTTTTTAAAATTACATGCAGAAATTTCTTTCCCCCTTACATGACAATGATTTTGCTTATTCTTTCATGGTACCAAGAGCCATATTTCAATAATTTTATGGACCTTCAATAATTTTATTACACCTCTATTCATGATCTAGTCCTTTCTATTTGTTCCCCCAAATCAAAGAACATCAAAGTAGGATGTAATTTAAGTTCCATGAGAATATCATAATTTCTGTTTTGAAGTGATAAGAATTTGCACATGAAAAATTCTGTGAAGGAAGTGCTAGACAGATAGAAGCATGCCTTCAGAAATATGTAAGCATAGATGGAAGACAGGTTAAGAAGCAATAGCTGCATATGTTGATATTTTGCTTAATAAATACACCTATGGTTTTAAAGCTATAAATTCTCCTTATCCTCACAATTACCAGTCTTCTTTTTAAACAACCACAAAATGGATCCACCATTGGTTTTTATGTTTGATTTTTGTAGTTTGTGGGTACCACAACCGTATTCCATTTATTTCACTTAGAGATTATTTATAGATGTCTGATACATGCTGTCTCATTATTCTTTGCTGCACTTAATTCAACTTGATTCCCCACCATTTCCAAATGGGTGAGCTTAGTGCGCACACTGTAGACTTCAGACGAACTATTCCTGAACACTAAAAGCTGACCTGACAAAAGATATAGCTGAAATTATCAATCTAATTCTGTTCTTCAAATAATCAAAGGGTGTGACAGTCCTATGACGTTCAGCTAGGACATTCTTATCGTGTAGAGATTTAATGCACACTGAATCTATTTTTAATTCAGCCTTATGTAGCCTCACAGCTAGATTTCACACATGTAAATGAGATTTTAGGGGTGGAAAAAGCTTCATAAAAAAGGAATCTGTTAGTTTAATTTAAGCAGCAATGCAATGTGGGAGCCAGTTTTGCATTTTAATGCCAAATTAACCAAATCATTACTCTAACCTTTTGCCAAATTCCTCTTTGAGCTAGCAAATAGTATTGAAGTGATTTTTAAAGATATGCAGTACTTAAAATATTGCCTTATTCACAATAAATGTTATCATTATCATCTTTAGTGGCAAGAAAAAGAGACTAAAATTTTTTGTTCCTATTGTCTGGTAAAGATATTTGACATGGCATCTAAAATAGTTTGAAAAACATTGCATTAGTTTAGAAAAGGTACAATTATAAGATACCACAAATGAATAATTTAATGTAAGAGAATTTTTATTCCTGTGTAGTTATGAAGGTTAGAAATTTGATTCAGGTTGCCAATCCAGCCATGCTTACTTTAATGGCTAAAGAGGAAGTTCCTTTATTGTCTCTTCCAGCTTTTGGGAGCTCTTAACCTTCCTTGACTGGTGGTAACATATTGAATTTCCACTTCTCTTCTCACATGAATATTTTCATTGAGTGTCTATAAGTTTTCTCCTGTTCTTATAAAAACATTATTTATATTATTTCAGGATCCGTTGTATTAATCTCATTTTGACTTCGTTGTATGTTTAAATATGACATTTCTATATATATATGTATTTTAAATCAATTTATTGGGGGGTCATACAACTCAAATTAAAATGCATCAATCCACCCATAGTGTCAAGCACATTTGTGCATTTGATGTCATCATCATTTTTGAAATATTTAGTTTCTACTTGAGCTCTTGGTATCAGCTTCTCGTTTTTTTGCCTCCATCCTGCAGCTTCCCTCCCTCACAAAGCCTGGATAATTTATAAATTATTATTTTTTCAGGTCTTACATTGACCATGTCTCCTATCGCCCATTTTTTGGCTGTCCTTTTACCTGGGAGGAGGCAATATGTAGATCATTGTGATTGGTACTCCCTTTTCTTTCCACCTTACCCTTACCTTTCTAGTATGGTCACTCTCAATATTAGTCCTGAGGGTTTTATGTGTCCTGGATTCCCTGTGTTTCCAGCTGTTTTCTGTACCCATGTACATGTTCCAGTCTAGCCATATTTGTAAGGTAGAATTGGGGTCATGATAGTCTGAGAGAGGACACATTAAAGAACTACAGGATAGTTGTATTTTTTATTGGTGCTGTATTGCCCCTTGACTGGCTCATCTCTCCATCTTTCCCTGTGCCCTTCTATAAGGATGTGGCAGACATGTGCTTATGTTAATTTTTATGATTGAAATGTAGGAGTGGAGTCTAGCCTGTTAATCTGGAAATAGCCATTGAGTAGCCAATGAGGCCTCCGTGTGGGCATGGCCTTCTCCTGAGACTTCTGGGAAATCTCATGCTATTTCCCTCATGAAGATGAGATGCTATCTTCCCCAGTGGTTGGGAGTTAGTTTCAGTGACGATGAATCACGGACAAGACAGGATGGCGGCGTCTGAGGAGTCAGAGGAGAAGCCACACGGCTTTGCCCTGATGGAACAAGACCTCTGAATCTGGAGATGCCATGTGGGGATCCCGGCCAGTACTGAGTTGTTTCTGCCACCACTGGATGCTGTTGATGGACCCTGAACCCTGGAAGTGAGTAGCTATGAGGGGACCCTTGCTAGCACCAGGACTCTGCACCCACTGGCCTGTGACTTTGTGAATTGGAAGGAGATGTTATAGACTGGTATCGGGCATATGGGCTAATATCAGACTTATTACTTTGAACTGGACTGGGTGGGGGTGCTTTCTTAATGTCCTATTTCGCTTATATATAAACCATACCTTTATATCCATATGCGTGCCTATGAGTTTGTTCCTGTAGTCTACCCGGACTGACACAAAGGGGAAACCCAATTGTCTACAAATGGACTTTGGGTCTCCACTCCACACTACCCCTCATTCACATTGATATGAATTTTTAATTCTGGGTGTTTGATGCCTTATACCTGATCCCATCAATACCACATGATCACACAGGTTGGTGTGCTTCTTCCTTGTGGATTTTGTTGCTTCTTATCTAGATTACCACTTGTTTGTCTTCAAGCCTTTAAGACCCAGATACTTTATCTTTTGATAGCTGGGCACCAACAGCTTTCTTCACCACATTTGCTTATGTATCCATTTTGTCTTCAGTGATCATGTAGAGAAGCTGAGCATCACGAGAAGCCAGGTAATTAAAACAAAGGGTTCTTGTATTGAGGGTAGTATTTGAGTAGAGGCCCAATGACTGTCTGTTACCTTGACACTTAACATATAAATATTTATACATGGCTCTATTTCTCTATAGTTATATGTAAATGAATTTACACATGTACATGCCTGTATTTAAACCTCTATAAATGCTCTTTGTCTCCTAATTCTTTCCTCTATTTCCTTTTACTTTTCCCTTGTCCCACTATCATGTTTGGCCTTCATTTGTCTCTCAGAAATTCCTCTTGGTTACAATGCCCTAATAGGCATCCTACGCCTTCCTCTTCATAGATTTTCAGACCCCTTGTTGTTCCTATGTCCGTGGGTTTGTTAACACCCATTTCCTTTCCCCTGCTTACCCCACTCCCATATTCACCTGGAACCACTCTTCCAATCCCTTCTCCCAGCCCATGCCCAGATTATTTATCCAGTCTATATTATCTTGATAGACATACAGAGAAAATATTAAGCACACAATCAAGACTGAGCAAAACAAAAAGAGAAAGGAAAAATAAACCAGCAACAACAAAAAAGAAAAGCCTATAAATAGTTGCAGGTTTCTTTGTTGAACTTTAGGAAAGTTTTCCATTCAAATCATGTGGAGTACCCTGACAATGGCCCCAAAGTCTATTTTTGGTGTTCCCTGTGACTTCATTGTTTTGCTCCCCCTTACTGCTTGTTGCACGCTCTTAGCATTTCATCTCAGTGTGGTGGGGTGTGGCAGTCATATGCTGATGTTAATTTTATGATTGAAATGTAGGTGTGGAGTCTAGCCTGTTAATCTGGAGAAAGCCATTGAGTAGCTGATGAGGCCTCTATGTGGGATGGCTTTCACCTGACACTCCAGGGAAAGCTCGAGATATTTCCCTCGTGAAGATGAGAACCTATCTTTCCCAGTTGTTGGGAGTTAGTTTCAGAGATGATTAACCACAGGCAACACAGAATGGCGGCGTCCGGGAGGCTGGAGTAGCCAGTGGAGAGACCACACGATTTTGCCCTGATGGAGCCGGACCTCTGAGCCTGGGGCAGCGATGAGTTGCTTCTGCCACCATGGGATGCTGTTGATGGACCCTGAGCCCTGGAAGCGAGGAGCCATGGGGAGACACCTGTCGGTGCCAGGACTCTGTATCCACTGACCTGTGACCTTGTGAGTCAGAAGGAGACTTTAATGGACTGATTTCAGGCATATGGGTTAATATTGGACTTGTGAGCTGGACTGGGCTGGGATGTTTTTCTCAATGTCCTGTTCCTCTTGAATATAAACGCATGTATGAATATGTATGCATGTATGCATAGATACATGCATAAACACATGTATGCATATGAATGTATCCATATGCATGTCCTTGAATTTGTTCCTCTAGTCTACCCGGATTAACTCATGGGGTCAGATTGGGCACAATTCCCTCACTATTCCTCCAGTGTTGTCCCTCTAATAATATGAATTAGTGAGGCTAATTTCTAAATAAGATATCATATATAGGTACTATGGGTTCAGAACTTAATATTATCTTTTTGAATTACACAATTCAGCCTATAACTGTATCTATCACAATTTATTAAGTAGGAATATATGAAAATTATAAAAAAAACAACTAAAGTTGCAAACAGGAATACTAATTCCACACTAGCTAGGTAATTATGATATAACCTCAATAACATAAAAAATTAGCTGGGTCCAATTTTCATATTTTTAAAATTAATCATTTAGGTCTCAATAAGGCATTTATACGGAATATAGATTTTTTAAATTCCCACTTAAAGTTTCTTTTAAGCTATATTATAGTCTGATTGTTATAATCCTCAGAACTGCTTTTCTCCCTTTCTCTTTTTCTTTATATAAGAACTGTTCGTTCTGTTGGTTTGTGTGAAACTGGTTTAATCTACTCTTCGAAACTAGGAATATCAATAAGGACACAACAGAGTCATTTATGGTATGCCATTTTTTCTGCCAATTTGGTTATTATTTAGTAAATAGTAAGTATTAGTAAATAATTTTTAGTAAATACTGAGCTAATCCAATAGACTTACTCCATATATTATTAAAGTATTAATAATATTTGTAATAATAAATAATAATAAAGTATTATTAAAGTATAAAACACTATACTAAAAATATAGTATTAAAGCTAGTGGACTTACTCCATATATTTTCTAGATGATAATGCTAGAGTCAGATGAGATTCAGATGAACAGAAGCAGTGAGAGAGGGGCCTACTGGTGAAGTGCTGGCTGGCCTGATGAATCTGGAATTTTTGCAGGAAGCATTCCACAGGCTGCAACCCAAATATAGTGGTGGCATCTTCCCTTGGTTTTCACACTTGGTTGACCAACCACTCAGCAGTGATGACACACACACACACACTCAGCATCTAATGATATATTTCCACACACCTTCGCATAACCTGTTCCACTAGAAGTCTGATCAAAGGTGTTGGATTGGACTCCTGGTGCACCAGCCCTGTGTTTCGAGGCAAGCAAACTCTTTCTGATAGGATAAGTAGAGCATAATTAGCATGGATTCCTTCCATAACTGGCCACCCTGCACCAAATTTCCCTATTTTCCTAAAGATTTCTTTCCAGAGACAAACATTGTGATCTCAGCCACACTTCCAGCCTACACATGATGTTTACA
The DNA here is from genome assembly GCA_004026705.1 of Nesogale talazaci. Lineage (NCBI taxonomy): Eukaryota > Metazoa > Chordata > Mammalia > Afrosoricida > Tenrecidae > Nesogale > Nesogale talazaci. The sequence continues at coordinate 99,033 of PVJH01002520.1, read as the reverse complement.
CAGATCATGTGGTCTGACTAAAGACAATAAGATCTGGTAGGAACTCCGTCGTAGATAGGACGTGACCTTCTGCCACTGTGAGCTCCCTGATTGACAGAGGATGCCTACCTGGAACAGGTGGCCTGCCTCACACAGTTTTCTTTTGGGGGGACCTTCCCCAGCTTTTCATTATTTCATTTTATTCTTGTCTTTCTTTTTTCTCCCTGCCCTTGTTTTTTATCTGGTCTTAAAGACCAATACGTCAAAATACCATAGTGTCTAGGAGACAAGGCACTGTCTTTAATGCACATGAAGAAACAAGATAAGACTCGAAAGTGACTAAAATATAATATAGAAGACTTTCTCAGAAGGGGACAGCATTGGAACTATTTGATAAGGCATTCAGATTAATGATATATAGGTACTTTCAATGAATTGAGATAAAGATTGAGGAAACTGCAGGTAAAGTAAAGGAAATGCTAGGAAAAATTAAAAGAATTCAGGACAACACCACAAGAGAAAATAAAATTTAAAATAATAAAACTTACAAAAGGCAAACAGAAATCTAAAAAGTTAATACTAAACTTCCAAAATAAATAACACTTGGAAGGGCAAATGTGTAGAATTGAATCACTGGAAAAACTTGAAAACAAATATTTCAATATTAGTCAGCTATAGGAACAATCAGAAACAACAGCAATAACCAAAAGCCAAGGAAAATCTAATTATGTGAGCACCATGAAGAGGAATAATGGACATGTAATCAGAATTCCTAAACGGGGAGAGATAAAATAAATACAGAGAAAAACAGTGAAGACAGTTTGAAAAAACTTTCCAAAAACATAAAATAGGAGACTGAATACAATCAAGAAGTTTATAAATAACGTAGAGCACAAAAGAAAATTACAAGTACATAATAATAACTAAGCTTTACAAAAACAAAGCAAGAATCTAGAGGGATTTTTGGAAAAAATGAAAGCTCACACCTAGTCAACTGGTATTGTGTGAACTCTTACTCTTAGAGAACTTACAGGTCAGAGTACGATTGCTCCAAGGTATTGCATCTTTACTGGATGAGATAGCTTCTACTTTCTCCTCTGTAGTAGCTGGGGATTTCCAACTGCTGACCTTGCTGTTAGTGCTTGAGTGGGCAACTGTCTACACAACCAGGGCTTCTGAAAAAATGAAGTTGCTTACATAGGAGAACCAATAAGGCTAAACTCTGATATCTTAAAGAAATTATCCGGGTAAAGAAATAATGGGATGACATATATTAACCTCTCAAAGACAAAAATGCAAATAAGGGTCCACATGCACAGAAAAATTGTCCCTCTAAAACGTGAGTGAAATGAGCCAGGCTATAGAAATGAAAGGAAATTGTAAAAAACAGACTCATCTTACAAGCAATACTAAAGGGAATGCTTCAGAAAATTAGTGACAGTAGATAATGTGAGATTAATATGCATGAATGACAATGCCACCTGGAAGTCAACTCAGTTACAGAAACAACCAAAGTGAAGCAAAATTTCAAGGCTGAAAATGTCAGTTTATTGTGAGGAAAATTACAAACTAAAAAGTAGCCACAGTGGTGTTAGAGCACTTTAAGATGGAGAGGGAATAAAGTAAATTTCCAGGACCAAAGGCTAGATGTATTAACTGTGTGAAGGGAAAGAAAATATAAAATTGAGGTTGACAGAAAACACTTGGTGGAGGGGAAAACATGGAGGAGTGTATGCGTTAAAGGCAATAAAAGCAGGTATTCTGATATATACTATCCTGTAGTATTGATGATCTATAAGTCGATGAATGGGTAAACATGCAGGCTGAACAAGTGTGGGTAGGAGAGTTAGAATATCTTTTCTGGGGTGCAGACACTGGGGCGGGGAGTGAGGTGAAACATTGGACAGTGTACAATATGAAGAGGTAGTAATTTGTAAATTATTGAGAGTCCATCGGGGAGGAGAGGGGGAGGGGAAATATGGGGAGTTGGAATTTAAAAAAAATAAAGAAAGAAGAAAAGAGGAGCTTATGCTTGGGGGGTGGGGCTCAAGTAGAAAATGTATATAGATAAATGTGGCAACATGTGTACAGTATGCTTAATACGAATGATGTATTGAATGTTATAAGAGCTGTAAGATCCCCCAATACAATCTATATTTAAAAAATATATACTCACAACTACATACACATTTGACAGAGGATCTTTACGACCGCTGCAAATGCATTTATGAGTGGCATATACAGGGGGCAGAATAATGGAAATTTCAAAACATAAGCAGACCATAGTATTGAGGGATACCTATATGTAGCCCACAAAGACAGTGTATATTGCAATTTAATTAGCATAAAATGGGATCCTGGAAGCTCAGCAGCAGCCATCTAAGGTGCAGCTATTGGTCTCTCCCTGTCTAAAGGAAAATAGAGTTATGAAAATAAAAATATAAAAACAGTCTAATGGACAAGTAAATCACATAAACATCAATTTCCATGAGCCCTTAAGAACTAGATGATACCTGCCTACTCTACAGACGGCTTTCAAAAGGATCATACTTGAAGATGCTGGATAGAATGGGAGAACAATATAGAACAAAGCTCAAAATTATAAAAGAAACCAGGCATATTGGTCAGATAGTGATGAGTGGAACCTTATCATTCTTCAGGCCTGGAATGGAATTACAGCCTTAATTCAAGCTTCAGCTAAATAATATACTGATCTATAAAGGAATAATGGCACTTAATCCAGTATTCCCACCTTAAAATTGTCAAACTCTTAGGATCAAAAGGCCAGCATTTACCCAAGGACAAAGTTCAGAAAGAATAAGGAAGAAAGAGAACTGGACACAGGACACTGGGAGAAAATGGGATAAACAATATTACCTTGAGAGATGGAAATGAATGAAATGAAACAAAATGCATATGAATTGTTGAATGTGAAGCTGATGATCAGATCTGCAATCTTTCACCCAATTCCCTGTAAAATTTTTAAAAAGGAAAGGAAGATAATGGATGTTCCTCACAAAATTTTAGAAACCCCTTTAAGTATTATTTAAGACATAACAGTAAGATTGAGGTATGAAATATATAACAAAATATAAGAGGATAAATTTATATAAGTAAGCCTAGCTTATATACATTTCTGAACATATTAATGAATTGAAATAAAACTATTTGAAAGTGACTGTGATAAGGCAACACGTTGTAATATTTAGAGCCCACATACATGCACACATCCAAACACCATAAGTAGCTATTACCTCAATTGCCAAAATAAGAGTTAAATACATAAACTATGTTATCTAATCAAAAGATGAGATAAAGAGGAATAAAGAACTAAGAGGATAACATATAAAATAGAGATCAAGTTAATTAAACCACCCAAAGTATCAATAACTACCTCAAATGTAAATAAAATAGTACTGTTGCCAGACAAAATCATTCATATTGAGCAAGCAGCGACCTTACTGCTATAGTCTGTTTATAATAAAATAAAAGCATGAGCAGGCTAAGCACAAAACAATGGGAAAACATCATATGAACCTTAAGAATATTAAAGCTGATGATACTATATAAATATCAGAGAAAGTAAAAGGTAAGACAGAGTATTACTAGAAAAAGTCATTTGACAATGATAAAAAGAAAAACTTAATACATAGTCACTGTAAATGGTGAGTGCACATAGCTACAGAAATTTGAAATCTATGAAGTGAAACATGAGAAAAATTAATGAAGAGTATTACAACTGCACATCATAATTAACACCCTTCTCTCTAGAATCCAAAGATCATGTGGAATAAATATAGAAGATATAAAAGATGTGGACAACACTCTATTAACCAACTTGACTCAGCTGCTATTTCTATAACACTATATATTGCTGAGAGATAATTCTCCAAGATTCTTTTGCAGTTTTACATGTCTTGACAAGTCGATGCACTGACAGCCTTTATCCTGGAATAACTTTTCAAAGATAATTGTTTGGAAAGATAGTGTCTCCCTCTGGAATAAACAGCAGGCATACTTATTACCCATTATAAATGATTCAAGTTTGCTGAGATCAATTTTATCTTGTGTAACGATCCTTGCATGTACAGATTTTAGCCAACTCCCCTAAAATTCCTCCATCAGAATCTGTGTTCAAGGAACTTGCCACACAGATTTATACTCTGGCTGCTGCTCTTGCTATGAGCTAAAAGGTAATCCTGGTCTCTGATGTCGGTGGCTCTTTCTTTCTATCAGTATGCATTACAGTTTTGGCCTGTTAGACTTTTAGTTTTCTCAAAGTTAGATAAATCTCAGATTTTTTACATGCACATAAATCCTAAGATACATTATTTGCCAGCCTTCAAAGAAAGCACAGTTAATAAAATAAGTTAACCCAGAGCTGAGCTCCGGTGGCGTAGTGGTTGAGTGCAGGACTGTGACCCACAAGGTTGGCAGTTCATATCCAGCAGCAGCTGTCCAGGAGCAAGGCTAAAGCTCCTGAGTAATAAAGTATGCAGGCATGGTTTGATCAGGTTTCTAATTTGCTCAATACTTCCATTTCATGTTTGAATTGGTATCTGAGTGAATACAAAATACCCACTTTGCACTGAATCCAATTTTGATACTTCTCTCTGGGATATTAACTTCTCTCTGGGATATTAACTACCTGGAACTAGTTCAGCATTCTCAGGACAAAGTATAGAGTCCTCTTGAGTTAGGTCAAGTTTCCTACAGAAGCAAAATAGGTGATGCTTGTTTGTGTGTGTATATAGAGAAACTTATTTATATCAAGATATAGTTTACACAATTGTAGAAATGGGTAAGTTCAATCCATCTCAAGTCTGTGGGCCAGATGTTAAGCCAAAGGCTTCTCCTGATTCATGTAGTTGCAGGCTGCAAGAAAACCAAAGGCTGTTGGATGTAGCATTGCAAGTATATAAGAGTGGCAGTCCAAGAATGCTTTCTGAGATCAGTTGACAACACAACAAACCAGCTGTAGGATCCAGAAAGATCCAGCAGAAGTGAGTAGTGGGCCACACTCCTGAAGAATTTTGTGGTCTAGTCAAGGAGGCACCAGTCCACCACAACTGCTGCTTTTTCACAGAGTTGTTTATGTTACCCTAGTGACTGTGGAAGTCATGTGCTTATGTTACTTTTATGATTGAAATGTAGGGGTGGAGTAGAGCCTGTTAATCTGTAGATAGACACTGAGTAGCCAATGAGGCCTCCGTTTGGGCATGGCTTTCTCCTGATATGTCTGGGAAATCTCACGATATTTTCCTCGTGGAGATAAGAATCTATCTCCTCAGTTGTTGGTAGTTAGTCTCAGAGACGATGAATTACGGACAAGACAAGATGGCAGCATCTGAAGAGCCGGAGGAGAAGCCATACAACTTTGCCCTGATGGAGCCAGACCTCTGAACCTGGAGAGGCCATGTGGGGACCCCTGCCAGTGATGAGTTGCTTCTGCCACCACTGGATTCTGTTGATGGACCCTGAGCCCTGGAAGTGGGGAACCATGTGGAGAACCCTGCCAGTGCTGGGATTCTGCACCCACTGACCTGTGGCTTCGTAAGTTGGAAGGAGACATTATAGACTGATATCGGGCATATGGGCTAATATCGGACTTATGACTTTGAATTGGACTGGTTTGGGATGCTTTCTCAGTGTTCCATTCCTCTTGTATATAAACCATTCCCTTATATCCATATACGAGTCTATATATTTGCTTCTCTAGTCTACCCAGACTAACTCAGCAACCATCATGGAGTTGAATGCATTGTGTTAGCCTCTCCCATGGGGGAGACTTCCAAATTACAGAAATTCAGCCAAGTTCACTTAAAACCTAAATATCTCATCTCTAAACAACCAAAGAGGTCCACAGTTTTAGTTACCAGCTGCAAGTGTATGCCTCCATGGGGTTTTCTTCTCCTCAGATATGCCCCCAGATTCAAAGATTCACTAGAATGGACCATACACTTTTTGGAAAGAGAGCACAGCTTTATTAGCTGGGGTATAAAGCAGGATTATCAGAAAGCAGAGGCTAAGGTCAGAGAAACTTCCATGTCCTAAAGCAGGAACATCACACTGCAGGTGTCAGATGCTTTTGGTTTTTACCAACCAGTGAGTGAATGGAGACTTCGTGTCTGGAGCTCTTAATGTGAGTCTCATTATGCAATGCAAGCATTAGTTTTTCCTCTGAGGTGAGGTAACAACCAGAGGTTATTTTGAGGTGGGGTTTCACAAACATTATTATGGTATAATCTTCCTAAAGTGTGACTCTCTGGCTTGCTACGTCTTGAGTTCTTACAGAGAACTCTTAAGCCATTAGGGAAATTTAAAAATTCTAGAGATGATCTCTTCCAAACTGAAGGCAAAGTTTCTCCAGGTAAGTTTACATACTAACGCTCACCATATCCCTCATGGTGGCAAACGGATGGGCATCCACAGACCTCATGAGCTGAAGGTGATGAACATCTGGTCCTAGCATGTTGCTTATATAGCTCCACTTCTCTGAAAATGGAAAAACTCTTGAACCGATACCAGTGGCCAGCAAAAAAAAAAAAAAGAAGCCAAACATTAATTGCATTAGTGCCTGATTGCCAGGACCACTTACTGTGTGGATTTCTGTGACAAACAGCCACACTAAGGAGTTGGGGACGGCCCCTGAAAGAAGAGAGTCCACTGAAATTCCACCTGACTTCATCCAACCAGCTACTTGCTTCTCAATGAAGATTTAGAACTGGTGTGGAAGACATACACACAATGTATACCAGAATGAAAACACTGAACATAATTTTAAATATGTAGGATAAAATACAGCATTATGGTGTTGGTGTCGAAGGGTTTACAAAATACAAAAAATTCTAGAATTGTCAGTTCAATAAATAAAATTGCCAACCACTTGACAATTAACCACCGACCTTTATTTTCAGGGGTAGAGGTAATTGTTGGACATTGACAAACAGAGGTTGTAACTTTCATGAGGCCTCAGAAGAAAGATGCAAACCTTCCGTAGACCTAGTGATAAGTTCATGCACTGATGAAAAGCAGACTTGAATGCCCACTTCTGTCTGTGGCTATAATGGCTTTTTCAAACAAGAATAATCCTTTTATAAAAATCTATTAATCTTTAAATGTAGATACCATCTATGGGATTTCTGTTACTGCTGCCCTTAAGCTTAACCTACAATGAATGATTTCGTGACACATGCTTTCAGTACCTTTACTTCTCCCCATATAATCAAAAGAAACAATTGCCATCAGTTCATACTCTGTCTAGCATCGGGTAATACTGAGTTTCACACAGGTTACTGCCAATGATAAAAAGAAAAATACTGAAATCCAATCACTATATTGTATGTGTTGTATGCATAAATTGATTTGGGGACCTGAATTATATTCTAGGCCAGTAATAACACACCAAGCCTTATTTTTATTTTGAAAAGGCAGAAAGCCACAAAATTGTGTTCTATAAAAAATAGTTATTGCAGGGAATTTATGATTCTCTTTAATATACATTTGTACTGGCTTAATCATTTCAATTGTACAAATACTTGTGCTAACATTTCTAATTACTATTTTCTTCTTCATAGTTTAAAATTATTTAAATGGTGCTGCATGTTTTTTCACACACAATATATAAAACATGTTGTACAATGGGAAAGAGGAGGAGGTTGAAGAAAAATTTAGCCCCACAATTCAATAGCTGGGATAATTTGAATAATCCTATACATTACTCTGGCATTTTAGCTTTCTCACATGCAACATGGGGGTTGTTCTACATATATAAATAGTATCTAAACATAGATAAATAATAAATTGTGGCACTTAGCAATATTCAATGTATGCTGATTTTGCTCTTGACACAAACTAGATTTGTTGTATGAACACATGAAAGAAATAAATCAACAAGATTATGAGGGAAATAATTATATGAACAAAAATGACTTTTCCACTATTACTAAGGGCTCATGGGAGAGGGTGGCAGGAAGGAAGGGAAATATAGGGAGCTGATACTGGGGGCCTGAATGGAGGGTAGATGTTTTGAGAGTGATGATGGCATAAGTGTATAAATGTGGCCTGCATACAATTGATGTTTTATGGATTGTGATGGGAGTTGTATGAACCCCCAATAAAATTATTCATTAAAGAAAGTGGGAGGGAGAAGGAGGAACTTATACCAAGGGCTCAAGTGGAAAATATTTCAAAATGAATATGGTAATATGTATACAAATATGCTTGATACAAATGATGTATTGAATGTTATAAGAGCTGTAAGAGCCCCCAATAAAATAATTGGAAAAATTAATAGCACTAATTACAATAGATTATGGAATTGTCATAAAAACCTTGTTATTTGAATTTCTGAATGACTTTTGATAATCATTCCCTTTTGTTAGTAAGAGAAAAGTTCCTTGTGGAGCTTGCTTTTTTCCTCATTTCTCCAATCTGGCCCTAGTATTGGAATCCAAAGATCACTTATTTATATTGCAAAATATTGAGACTTTTCCATATGATTTGTATGATCAACTCACAGCAATCACATAGTAGGGACAGGATTCTTCTTGTTTGGTGCTGTTAAGTCAGTTCTGATCCATCGTGCCTCAGGGTACAACAGAACAGTACTTGGTCCTGTGCATCCACAACATCATTGCTATGCGTGAACTCATTGTTGTGGTCACTGTGGCAATGCATCTTTTAGAGAACTTCCCTCTGTTTTTGCTGTCCTTCTATTTTACTATGCATGATGCACTTCTCCAGGGACTGGTCTCTCCTGACAACATGCCCAAAGCACATGAGACAGTGTCTGTTCATCCTTGCCTCCAAGGAGCAACCTACATATATGTCTTCCAAGATAGATTTGTTTGTCCTGTTAGCAGTACATGATACTTTGAATCTTCTGCATCAGTACCACAGTTCAATTGCGAAGATTTTTCTTCGGCTGTGTTTATTCAATTGCTCAACCTTTGCATGCCTATGAAACAACTGAGAATATAATGTCATGGATGAGGCACGCCTTCGTCCTCAAGGTAACATCTCGCTGCCACAGATTTACATCATGATAATCAGCTTTTAGTCTATTGACAACTGCTCTCATGAGCACTGGCTATGAGTCCAAACCAGAGAAAATTCTTGACGCTTCCACCGTTTCTTCATTTATTGTGATGTCATGATTGTGTCATCTGCATATCTCGGGTTGGTAATAAGTCCTTCTCCAATCTGCTGCATTCTTTTTCATCTAATTCAGCCTCGTTGATGATTTGCTCAGCATACAGATTGAATAACTACAGTGAGAGAATGTAAGCCTGTTGCACATTTTTCCTGGTGTAAAATTTATAGCTTGTTTTGTTTTGTTTTCACAACTGCCTCTTGATCCATGTACAAATTCCACATGAGCACAACAAAGTGTCATTCACTGCTCCTTATGTTCGACACAGTCAAATACCTTGGTGTAGCCAATAAAACACAAACAATCATTTTCCTGGTATTTTTTTGCTTTTAGCCAGAATCCAATTGGTTGGGCCCGGATTCTCAGTGGTCTGTCAGTTATGACCTAGGAATGCTCCATGTTGTGATTTTACCCAATTTAGTCACTGCCACGAAATAATATGCTATGAGTAGCCAATCGACTATAACATGAAGATGGGATGCAATACCCTTCCTTAGATCACAACTGTGATTTAATCAATTGAAAGTAAGTTCTTGAGGTACGGGCTGCTTTCAATATAAGCGGATGCTGTGGACAAGCTTGAGTCTTTTTTTTTTCTGCATCTGTCTCATCAGTCTCCAGTTCTTTAGACTTGCACCAATCATATATCATATTGTTTTTTTAATCCTAAGAATTGTCATTTGCCTGTCATCTGATGTCCAAATCTTGAATTCATTCTCTCTATATTCACAAGCCTGCCATATTCCTACCCATCTTGTGTTTAAGATCTCCCACAGCTGCTCGTCAGGAGATGCCTGTAAGCTAATATCTGACCCATGGACTTGGAACTGTCCAACTTCTATAACTGCATGAGCAATATCTTTCATGTAAATCTCTCTTTCTCAATTATACACATATATTTTATAATTTTATATGCGTATAGGTAAATGTGTACAAAGGGATAGCAAAAATGATTTTTTCAAAGCTTTGTATTTAAATTTTGTTACAAAATAGCAGTAGCTTCTCACCTTCAAAGTTCTCTCCATTGCACTTAATACATTTGTCAAATCTACAATTCCATTCTTAGAAACATTTTTCAAACTCATCCATTTGATTGCTGACAGCACCTCCCTCATTTTTTTCTTCACCTTTTCTACATCTTCAAATTGCTGTTCTTTTATGTTCCTCTTCATTTGAGGAAACAGAAAGAAGTCACACAGAACAAGGTCAGATGATTAACTTTTGCAGGGCAAGAGAAGCATGCTCCTTTTAGCCCCAAACTGGTCACTGAGATGGCAGCACGAGCAGGTGCTTTGTTGTGGTGACAAAACCAGCCCCCAGTCTGCCACAAATCAGGCCTTTTTGTGTGTGGTATGCTGTTATGCACTCTTTTTTTAACCTCCAAATAGAAAGCTTGATTTACAGTCTGACCTGGTGGAACAAACTCCAAATGCACTAGCAGTTGATAATTTCTTCCATTTGGGAAGTGGACACACATCCAGAACAAGGTTTGTCAGGAACCGACATTTAATCTTTTTGAAATGAGAAAACCACTAATACATTTGAGTGTTTCCTGTCATGCTGTTCTTATAAGGTGTGTTCATCATCACCACTGTTTCTGTGGCATTTTTCCCAAGGAGGAAAGCAAATTTAATAGCCGCACACTGTTTTCTTAAAATAGCCATCACAGATAAATTAATCTAAAATGCAACTGTCTTTATGAAAAAAAAATCACTGTGACAAGAGACCCTCCCCAGGTGACTCCACTGGGTGCACTGACACAAAGCGACTTGCTTGATAGTTGCCTCGCAGGAAAAGATGTACTATGAAAGCTCCACTCCACCCAGAGTGCTTCTGGGTTCGTACTTGTATGCTTTTGCTTTTCTGGAGAAGCCAGTCTAAGGAAGCTTGCTAAGGAATTTTTGTAAGCAGTGTAACAGAGGTAGAAGCTGTTCAGATTGAATAGGTCACACTGATTACTAAAGGTGTTGCTGTGGTTAGGAAGCATCCACTCAATTCCAGCTCACAGCAATCGTGTGCGCAGCACAGCAAGACACTGCCCAGTCCTCTGCAATCCCTCCAATTGTTTACATGCATGAGCCCACTGCTGTGGCCACTGTGTCAATCCATACCATTGAGCGGCTTTCTCTTTTTTTCCTGCCCTTCCACTTTACCAGACATATATTTCTCCAGGGGCTAATCTCTCCTATCAACAGGGTCAAAGAACGCAAGACGAAGCCTTCCTATGTTCCTTGCAAAGCAGATTGCTAAAAGTAAGATGAAGAAAATGAGGAGGAGCTTGATTCAACAGAATAAGGGTGTTCAAAATTCTATAGATGACGTTTTCTCTTTGCCTAGCTCCAAGAGGAATCAGTCATTAATAGATATTTGAAGAGTCAGACACTTGGAAGAAGAAGCAGGGTGATGGCATCTCACATCTTGTGATTCATGAGGAGAATAAAACTCAATATCAGCCCAAGGAAGCCTTCACACATGCCTCTATTCTTTTTTAAACCACCTCTGACACCAACCATTCCTCTCACAGCATACTGTTGCTTACCAGGGTTCAACAAATCATTTCAATGGCTGCTAGAACTCAGACAGTATTCCTGAGTATCAGGCTTATTAGGGAATTTAAATGTTAACAATTCAAGAGCAAAAGTGTTCTGATACAGTTTTTTGATACAGCTCTGATACAGGTGAGGCACAGCTTTATCTGTTTCTCATCTTCTCAGTCACATGCCGCCTTGACTTCGATTCTGTTACGCCTGTGTTATAAAGCCCCTTTAACCCTGGTATTCAATGAGCAAAGGATACTTCCTTTAACCATAAACCTCAGCATGAAGTTCAGACTGCATGAGTCTGTCAGCCCTGGTCTCTCAATTGGTGTATGGAGGCAAACCACTCTGCAAGTAAACCTCTGACCAAGACACTCGGCTTTATGTGATCCCAGGTCTGGGATGTTCCCTGTTCTCTCTTGTGCTCTGACTCTTGGCTTCTGCTACTGCCTCTCCTGAACAACTTTCTTGGTGTTGTAGTTTTCTGTCTCTTGGATGGAAGAGATGAAATGTGCAGTTATCTTTGAGTCTAAAAGACTATCTCACTCCAAGTTCATCTTTTATAATTGTAGTGAGATCTTCCATCTTGCTTTTGAGAAAGCTAACTTCACACTCAGCAGGATGGCAAAATTGATTAATCCTATGTTACAGATCCAAATATTTATAAGCACGATTCTCCCAGTAAACGATCACTTTCTTTGTCTTCTCTTATCCAGATCCTTCATAAGAAGAGGTGAATCCAATCTCATGGCAGTTGCAAAGAGTAGGACTAGGAGAGGCTAGTATTAAGTCATTCACTCTGTCTCACACTCTGTCTTCAGGGCTAACTGCATATTAGGTTGTTTTCAAGGGAAGGCAATTATTAAAAAATTCTGTACTTGGTTTATCAAAAAGAGGCATATATGACAGAAAGTGACAAAATGTGTTATCTAGATTGCTTATTTTCCTGAAGAAAATGGGTGTTTGACAATTATGCCACATCCAGTATTAGAAAAATAAAATTCTAGTTTTGAATATAAAAGCTGTTTGAATCAGTGTTGTGAAAAATTTAAAGTTCCCACATGCTGTTTTAAAATGTACAAACTATTTTATTTACTATTCATTTCTAATTTTTAATTATATAGAAGTCTAATTATTTGTTACTCACAATCTGTGATTGTCTTGAACACACTAAAATGCCAGTTATCTATCTGATAGACAAAAGTTAGTGTAAACTTTTAATTTTGAAAAATCTTTAAAGTAATTATTTTTATCACTTTTTTCACCTATCCTATCTTTACTATTGCTGCTAGATGCTATCCAGACTTCTAATTCATAATAACCTTATGGTCAACAAAATGAAATATTGTCCCCTCATGCACTATCATCACAATCATTATGTTTTATCCCATTGTTTTCACCAACCTGCCCCTACTTTATGAAGCACAGGAACTTGCAGTCTGTAATACATGAAATAGTCTTCACTAATATTGTAGTTTAAATCCTGCAAATACCAACCCCCCCCCCCACACACACACGCTTTCTTTACCTATTGTCCACATTTCACATACTTATTAAGGGAATGAAACACTGTAGCTCAAGTCAGGCACGTTTTAGCTCTGAACCAGACAGGGTTCCTTTTGAATACTTTAAAGAAGTCTCTTACAGTAGATTTTCTTAATGTTAACACTCAGTTGACTTCTTGCCTGTTGAGTTCATGGCTAAAATTTATGATTGCAAGCAAAATGAAATCCTTAACAACTTCAATATCTCCTCTGTTCTTTATGAGGCAGCTTGTTGATTCACTTGTAATATTTTCTGCTTTCTTCATCATGAGCTGTAATCCTTGTAATCCTTGTTGTCTTTGGTCATCATCAGTAATTTCTTCAAGTCCTCTTCACTCTTAGCAAGCAAAGTTGAGTTGTGTACATATCTACAGTTGCTAAGAGCTACTCCTTCTTTACGGAAGTGCTCATCGTCAGATTATTTGTCAGATTCTCAGATAATTTGCTCAGCATACAGGTTGAGTTTTATTAAAGTGTACAAGCCTGACACACACCTTTTCTCTTTTTTTTGGGGGGGGCCATCACTGCCCTCTGGTGGTAGTGTTAGCTAGTCAGCCTTGCTCCAGGAGAGCTGCTGCTGGATTTTAACCACTAAGCCCGTGGGCCGCAGTTCCACACTCAACCACTTATGCCACCGGGGCTCATCCCGACACACATCTTTTCTAACTTTATACTATAACCCTTGTTCTGTACCGGCGACTGCTTACTCATGCATGCAGAAGTTTCATATGAGCACAATTAACTGTTCTGGAATCCTTCTTCATCGTTAGTGTCATCCGTTATTTGATATGATTTTTTATTAGAGTTATTTCTCATATGTTGTCTGCTGAAGTAATTGAATGTAGACCACTTCTTTTTGATAAAACACCAACACAAAACAAAATTAATAATAAAAATAATAATACTGTATATACTCATGTATAAGTTGAGTTTTTCAAGACGTTTAAAACATCATTTTATTGGGACTCGTACAACTTTTATTACAATCCATACATCCAGCCATTGTGTCAAGCACATTTGTACATATGTTGCGTAGATTCCTCTTGGGCAGTCAGAGGATTGGAATGTAGAATGATTGATTGTTCACTGCAAAAGTAAACCTCAGATAGCTTAAGTTCTAGTTGACTTCTGAATCTGATAAAGGGAATTGGATACCTCATAATCTGCCCATCTTTAATATCTTAAGAAAAGACATGTGCATTGATCTATCTTGAAAATATTCCAAGAGAGTAATTTAGTGATGCAGTATTCATGACCTATCGCCAACCAAGATGAATCTGAGCTGCCACAATTATTCTCAATGACACATTTATTAATAATTGGAAACTGCGATGATTCATGATTTGAATATTTATCACATTTGTCCATGTTTCTGTACCAAAGGCTTTGCATTCTTTAAAAAAAATCCTATATACAACATCAGGCTTTGTTAACAGTCCAAAGAAACAATTGTTTCATGTTTACTCATCACACAATATCCCAGCAACAAATTATTCAGAAACTTTAAACAATAGAATCATCATTGTTTATCTTAATATGCAGGTGCATGCTATTTAGATTTTAAAGCCTCATTAATTCCAGTTGTGACAGACACAAACAGCTTTTTTAATACCTTGTATTACTTTGGCATTGAAATGAATTTTTATGGGATGCATCTTTGCTCTTGGAAATGGTATTATGAATTTTTTCTTATGACAAAACAACTTCCTCAAATTATTGCAGATTGTATTTGGTGTTTTTTGTTTTTGTCAAAGATAAGTAAAAAAAATTAAGCTTATTACCTTCCAACACTTGATAAAGTCAGGGTATGAGAGGGGAATAAATAAGGATCTGAAATAATGCAAAGATTGTCAGTAGATTATAGAAAAAGACAATTAGAGAAATAGCATAGATTGCTTAAATCTGGTTAAGCAGTAAGGAAAAAGGTAGCCCTGTGTAATTAATTGTGACATTCTTTCCAGAATGGTGGCATCCTAAGCCATAAATATACCAGAGATTTATTTACTGATATTTCAGAAGAAGATCTTCAACAAGATCTAGAAGATTTTTTCAAAAGACATGAAAAATACAATAAAATATATTTTAAATCTTCTAGTTAGAGTAGTAACCTAGACAGATATGCCAAAATTTCACCTTATGTAACATATTAGGCAGTAAGATGAATTTTTAAAAATTACCTCAGATCTGTAAACATTATACAGAAAATTGAAGAATTAAATGAACACCAATTGAAAGGAAAGTAAGAATTAAATTAGTGTGAGTATAGGGACTCACAGTCATCTATTGTCTGACTTCTAACCCAGTGCAGCATGGATATTAGTGGAAGACAATAATCTAAATGTCCAAATGAGGAGTTCAAGAAGGCATCCACATAGAAAACAGCTGAAAATAGAAATACTATATAATCACACCTGGACAGAAACTAGGTGGGCAGAATATATATTCAGTCTAATGCATGAGTATATTATCTTTCAAATGAGACCAGAAAAAATACCAAAAAGAGCTTTTGCAGGGAACGGAGGGAAACTGAATTCCCAGAACCTCAAGTTGAACACCACTTCTGACATTTGCATTTACAATAAATGAAGTATATATCTACCAGGGGGTAAAGGCAAGTACAGAAATGCAGTTGTGAGCTCAAACACTAAGTGATTGAAGAGAAGTGATGAAGTTATGAACCAGGAATAGGATTAAAGATCAGTTCAATTCTCAATGGCAGTCTGTTCAATTGGAAGGGAGATGTCCAGTGGCTAACAAAAATACCAAATAACAATTAAAAATGCTCCTCGTTGTGTGTGCAATTCCCAACTCCCTTATTTAGGTAAGCTCCACTTGACAGATTGGTTGTACCATCCAAGGTGTCTCACTTGTGCTCTTGTGTCATGTTCACATTAGCCCTACATATTTTTCTCAGGCCATTCACTCATGCACAGAAAGGGCTCCATCCTCAGCCCTTACCCGGATCCCAAATGGCTCCAATTTAGGTAGCACTGTCTCATCTTTCTCCCATTACTGTGTTGCATCCAACGTGTAGATGAAAAGGGAGACATCACAAAAGCTCCAATGGAAATAAAGAGAATAGTAACTTCTCTTTATTTGTAGAAGTAACACTTCTACAAAAGACTGCACTTCAAAAAGTTTGAAAAACCAGAAGAAATAGATAAATTTCTAGAAACACATCATCTGCTAAAATTAATGTCAAATGATGTAGAAAACATCAACAGAATGATATCAATGATTCAGTAGAGCAAGTCATTAAAATTTTTCCAGTCCCCCAAACTCAAGAACCAGGTGCCTTCACGGGGAAATTCTATCTAATATTCAGAAAGACATATCAATTCCACACAGACAATTCCAGGTTATGGAAAAGGACACAAACATCTGAACCCATTCTATAAAGCAAATATAATCATGTTACAAAAACCAGACAAAGACACCCCCACAAGGACAAAATTATAGATCAATATCCCTCATGAACATAAACACAATAGTATTAAATACAATACTAACTAATAGAACACATTAACATTGCACACCAAAATTATACCATGATCAAATGGAATTCAAATCAGATACATAAGGATGGTTCAACTTTAGAAAAGCTAGCAGTGTAGTGCACCACATAAAAAAGCAAAGAATAAGAACGACATGATCTTGTCAAGAGAATTAGAAAAGGCACTTGCCAATTTCTAACACATATTTCTAATAAAATAGAACAAATAGGATATAGAAGGGAAATATAGCAACACAATGAAATCATATGATAAAATAAGCATATACTCCTATAGGGTTTGTTCAAATGGGCAACCATTGCAGAAAGCAATACTCCATGTCCATTTTTCATAGGAATGAGTTGATTGAAAATCCCCTGCATTGAGTCAGGTACATCTTCGTTCTCAAAGTAACATCCTTGTTTTTCAGAACTTCCAACATTTTAATGTTTTATTTATTGTTCAAAATTTCACGCAAGAATCTTTTTGTATTTTAACTTTAAACTCAAAATTTAATTATTTCAATTTAAGATATGCTATGTTCTTCTTTCTGGTTTTCAAACTGCAGGTTGTTGCATATTTCATTATAATATTTTACTTCATCTTCTTGAGTTGCCATTTGAAACGTTCAGTTCAGCTCATTTACTTTTCCTCTATTTGCCATAGCTACCTTATGATTAAAAGAGAAAGTTCAGAGTCCCTCTGACATTCACTTTGTTCTTTCTTTCATGTCTTTCTAATGAATTTTTTGCTTTCTTTATATCTGATTTTATAAATATCCTCTCCCAGCTTGTTAGTTCTTCTATCATTAATACACTATATTCTTGGTGTGTTCTCAAAGTTAAGGTGAGATATACTTAAGCTCATATTTTGAGTCACATGTACTTGTTTTAATTTTCTTCAACTTCAATCTGAACACAAATATGAGTTATTGGTGCTCTGTTCCACTGTCAGTTTTTGGCCTCATTTTAGCTGCTTATATTGAGCTTTTCTATGGTCTCTTTTCACAATTGTAGTCAATCTGAACTCTGTGCACTGTATCTGGACAAGTCCTTCTTGTAGTTGCCATTTGTGTTCCTGGAAAAGTTATTTAGATAAAGAGCTTGCTATTGCAAAATTTCTTTCCTATAATATTCAGCTTCCTTTCTATCACCAAAACTATATTTTCCAAGTACTGGTCTAGATTCTTTGTTGCCAAATTTTGCATTTCAATTGACAACAATTATCAGTGTATCATGATTGATTGATTTCAAACCGAGAACACTGGCAAAAATTCTTCCATTTCTACATAATGACCTTCAGTGGTTGAAGTACAAATCTGAGCAATAATTTATTCATTGTATTTCTTTGTATGTGGATGGATATTATCCTAACATAGCATTGTACTTGAATGATTTTGCAAGTCTTTTTTGGAGAAGAATCTTAGGTTATTATTCTTAAGTTTGTCATTTCTGGCACAGTAAGCATTTATTTTTTCAAAATTCAAAATGGCCAATGCGGCCCCCCGGCCCGCCGGGAGACCACCAGTTATTCGTGGAGAGGCGAGGGGACCCCAAACCTGAGGAGAGAATGGGCGAGAAAGGAGAACGAGACCAAGCAATTCTGTGTCAAGGTCTCATTTTTTATTTTTCTGTAAGTCTCTTTTAAAGCGGAGGACAAATAAGGAAGTAACAGGGAGGGGAGGGTTAGCAAAGGTAACTTTGACGCAGTTCATCTTGCAGTTGGGTCATCTGGTGCTGGAACAATTGGTGGTGAGTCAATTCTCTGACGGTGGTGAGTCAATTCTCTGACGGTGGTGGGTCAATTCTTAGGCGAACATCCATGCTTGAGCAAAGGTCAAGTTCTCATGCAAAGGGGGCAGGGTAACAGCTACGGCTCCCAACAGGCCAATACCAGTCAATTGGAACTTACTAATGCCTATTTATCTTTATCTTTACATATGTATCTTTATATATTTCATTTAGTTTTTTCCCATTTAGTTTTAATTACTTTTGTTCAATTTTGTTCAATTCATAATCCAGGAATTCCAAGTTGTAATTATTAATACATATTCACATCTGCTTCTTCTCATTTAGAGTCATGCTTATCAGAAAATCAGTCTCAGAATCTTTAATGCCAAAGGCTTTACTCCATTGACTAACTTTGAGGAGGCAGTTTCTCCTCAGTCATATTTTGAATACCTTTTGATACAAAGATATTCTCTGGAAAAATATCTGTTATTGTAATGTTTTTATTCCTGAAGTTTTAAGTATCTTGCAGTGTTATCTGACAGTATTTTCCTGCCATTTTTAGTATTTCAGTGATCAATACCTTTTAATTAGGCAACGTATAGCTTCTTAGTAATTTTTTCTTAGTCTGGTAGTTCTTCTGAAATGGGTTCTCTTTGGAGGATTCTGATAGTAGAAGAAATACCAATGACATTAGTTAGTACAGCACCACTGTCACACAGAAACCACCACAGTATGAGAAATTGACAGAGGAGTAGTTTAATGAAACTCAAGGCACCACTGAAAAACAGAGATGAACTCATGGATAACCTCATGTAATGGGTGGACCTGGAAAACATGCTGAGTTAACCACAAAAGTCCAAATATTGTATAAAGCCACTGCTATAATGATAAATACTAAGCCAAAGACAGGCATCTATTTACAGGTTTTATAATCAAACTGGTCTCCTAAGCATTGCAGATGTTTGTCTTTCCACTGCTGATGGTCCTTCTACCACTCTTACTTGTACATTAAAAATACACATTTCTTTACGTCTTTAGATGAGAAATTATCTCAACTGGTATCAGTGTTTTATATAGGGATAGCTGGAGTGGTCTAAATAATTCCTGTTGCTGGGTATTGCTCCACACTGACACCAAATAAACAGGCATTCCTAAAATGGTGCTCAATGAATTTCAGTATAAATTCAAGATCTGTGATTAGGGGATACACTTGTCATTCAGAAGGTGACTTCTGTTGTTGAGTAAACCAAGAGAAATAGCTTGCACTGGGAACAAACATTTAATATTACTAATAAAGACCCCCCTCAATGGAGGACTAAATCTTGTATTATATGCCTAATATATGTTTTCAAATGGTTGTACTGAGGCATATATCACATATCATACATTTTCATAGCTCCATCAACTCACATTTAGAAAGAGTTGTATAGGCAGCAACACAGTTCGTGAACAATCCCCACTCCTGTATTCATTATCTGCTCCTTACGTTCCTCCATCCTTCTCCCTCGTATACCCAATAAGCCAGTCACTAATTGCTGTCCCTATAAACCTCCTCATCCTGTGCTTCACATACTGGAAAACACACCCAAAGGAAAACCAGCAACAATAAAAGCCAAAAAAAAAAACAAACAAAAACAATCAATAATATGCTAAAATAAACCAGAGAGAAAATCCTCTATCTAGAAAGCAGAGAACATTGAAAACTAGAATGATTCCAAAATGGGTGAAGAGGGTCATCTGATGACTAGATACCACACTGTAATCTAATTCCATTGCTTACTGAAAAGGTAATCATTCATTTTGACTAAATGCATTCTATAGCCAACCTCTATTTTACGTTTTCTCATATTGGTTATAGGTCATAATAGTAGCATCAGATTTGGAAACCCCAATAAGTGAGGTTTCCTTAAACACACCTATAGCATTTTAAAAGGACTTAAATACTTCTTTGGATTTTAGGCTGAAACTCGTAGGAGAGGAAAATAAAAGAGATGATGCCTATTGTAAGGTAAATTTGGAAATCATTAGACATTGATTTATTTTTCTTGCTTTTGAGGGTATTCACTACTTGGCAACTGAGGCTACCATATAATTACTATTTGCATATTCTCTTTAGTTTTTATGATATATCTTTGTCCAACAAAAGTGTTATTGTTGATTTTCAGACAGCATTTCTTCTTGATTTTTTTTAAATTGTTTTGTTGGGGGCTCTTACTGCTCTTATAACATTCTGTTCATCAACTGTATCAAGCATATTTTTACATATGTTACTATCATCAATTTCTAAACATTTACTTTCTATTTGAGCCCTTGGTATGAGCTCCTCTTTTCTCCTCTCTCCCTCCATTCTCCTCTCTCACCCTCATGATTCCTGGATAAATTATTAAACATTATCATTTTCATATCTTAACATCAACCACTGTCTCCCTTCACCCACGTTGCTGTTATTTGTCCCTTTCAATGGGTGGGGTGTAATGCTTTGATCATTATGATCAGTCCACTTTTCTCCTCTCTTCCCTTCTACTTTTCCCTTCCCCTCCAAATAGCATTATTCCCATTTCTGTTCCTGAGAGTTTTATCAGCCCTGGACTCCATGTGGAGAGAGCTCTTATTTGTATCAGTGTACATGCTTCAGTCTAGCCATAAGTGAAAGGTAGGACTGGAGTCATGATAGTGGGGGGTGAGGAGTCTCAAGGAACTAGAGGGCTATTGTGTGTTTCACTGGTACTATACTTTGCCCTGGTTTTCTCATTCCCTCCTTGTGAACCCTTTGTGAGGGATGTCGTATTATTTACAGATGAGTTTCGGGTCTTTGCTGTGATCCCCCTCATTTTCAACAATATTGTGTTGCTGTTGTTTGGGATTTTCTGACGCCTGCTACCTGATCCCTTCAACACCTAATGATTATGCAGGCTGGTGGGCTTCTTCCATATGAGGTGGTGGCTTCTCTGCTGTATGACTACTTGTTTAACTTCAAGACTACAGGTGCCATCTTTTGATATCTGGGCAGCATCAACTTTTTTCACTATATTTGCTTAAATGCCCTGTTTTGTTTTCAGTGACTGTATTGGGGATGTGAATTTCACAGAATGTCATGTTGCTAGAACAGAGTTTTGTGTTAATGAATGAACGTTATTGAATGTCTTGCTTTGTGTTCAGCCTTCAATGTTGTCTTACACAGTGGACAGTCATTTAGGTTTTAATAGGCACAAGTGAAAAATCCATTCATTTTAGTCTAAAAAGTTTTATTGTAGGTGTATATTTTCCTTTTTCAGTAATATTTTAAATTCTATACCACTGGCTAAATTAGTGTTACTACTAGAATTAAAAAAAAATGCCTAATGGGGATTATTTGCATCAATTATCAAGAAAATTTTGTCTCCAAAGTGAACCAGACACTTACATATACTGTAGAAATATGAATGAGCTTTCACTTAATGCTAATTCCTCATCCACGGAAAATTAGTTCTTATGATATGACCATGTTCCATGACTACCTTCATGAAGTGATCACTGAAGATGGGGATGCTATGTCAAAGTGTGGTGAAGAAAGTGAATGATGCTCAGTCATCAGCAAGAATAGTATCTGGGGTCTTTTTAAAAATTTATTTATTTTTTAATTTCTGGGATCTTAAAGGCTTTTCTTCAAACAAGCAGCCAGCTACATGAGGTGCTAGCTAAATCTTCATGAAAGTAACTCACCAGCCAGCGTGATTCAAGGATTTTAAGCAATAAAATCCAACATCAGAAGGGAAGGCTAAATCCAAGCTTAAATTCTGATCACCTGATTTGCAGAAGTTCTGTAGAAAATGGTGAAAACTGAAAATATAGTTACAGACGGCCCACATGTATTAAGTTTCAATGACTTTTCTCAGTCCATCGATCAAGGATGTGAATAATCTTATCCCTAAACATATTGCCATGAAAAGTGGACTAGTGCAGATATTCAACCACTTACCTCACAGCCATTGAGCTGATACTGACTCATAACTACCCTATGGAACAGGAGGTAACTGTGCTTGTGGTTTTCCAAGACTGTAAATCTGCCCTGTCATTCTTCCCAGAAGGTGCAAGTGGCCTCAAACTTTGGACCTTGTGGATTGCAGCCAAACTTGTAACCATTATGACACAAGGACTCCTACTGCAGATATAACTAGGTTAAATTTTAAAATGAGCCTCTTTGCTTTCCTTTTAAAACTTGTGCAAGGTTTCATTACTTTTTGCTATCTTTTGGATTGGGATTGTTCTGTGTCTTATTCTGTTTTCTTTTCTTTTTTAAAGTGATTTTTAAATTATCAAATACAGGATGGTAAATCTATAGCGACAGCAAGAAGATTAATAGTTTCTTAGGGCTATGAAACTGGAACTAAGGAGAAAATATAATAATGGATACAAAAATGAAGAAAATGTTCTAGATTGTGGTGAAGCATGCATATATTTAAACAAATGAACTGCATGAGATGTGAATTATTTGCTATTAAAGCTCAAAAAGTTGCAAAGTAAAAGGACTATTTTACAATTAAAAAAGCATCCCCCCAAATAGATATAGACACTTATATGATTTTATATAGAGGTGTATAAGTGTAGATGCATATCTAAATATCTACATATACATAATATAATAATGTACATAGGGGACACAATTATGTTCTTCATTCCAGTCTGGTGAATGATGTATGATGTCACAGAAACTTGTAATCGGCCTTCTAAAATACACATTTTGATTTTATCTGAAACAAAAAGATAGAGAACGCAAAATTCAGAGAGAAAACTAGTTCAGAAGGCAAACTATTTATATGAACCACAGACTCATCTACTATGAAACCTGAAGCCCTTGATAGTGCCCAGTGGCCACTGTGAATAATCTGAGCAGGGCCATAACTAGATGGGACAGTAGTGTGAAACACACTTTAAGGATTTAAAATACTTGCTGGATTGATTGAGGACAGAAAACTTCCTAAAACTATTGCTCTGAGATACTATTAATACCTTGAACTGAACTAACCTTTCCTGTGGTTACCTTTTGCCTTATCAACATTATGGTTACTAAAATAAATAACATCATCTCCAAGTAATGTGCTACTTTAAACAAGCATCAGAATTAGATAAAATGGTCAAATTTACTTTAAACTAATTGCTTTAAAAGATGAGAGGCTTAAGGTGCAGAGAAATAAGATGATGGAAGTGAAATAACAGAAAAGAAATAATAAAAATGTTCATGCATCAGTAAGGATGGAATGAATATCATTACTCAATTTGTCTCAAATTGCTGAATGCAAACTTGATCTAATGTGCAAAAATTCACTGAAAACAAAATAAGATACTATTAGAAAACAAAGACAACAAACAAACACAAATCGAATGACTGATGGTCTCCTTTTAAAGTTTACTTTAAATTAATTGCCCAGTTGAAAATTTTGTACAGAGCAACTACTGAAAGTCTAATCTCTCTAAGGATAAAAATATGTTTATATATTAAGTTAATACATTTGTATGTTTAGGAGAGAGGTATTGAGATTTGTTAAGCAACTATACTGTGAGAGATAATTGGAGTATAATTAGAGTAGATTGTCTCTGTTATGGTTTTCTTATGGCTCAATAATTAAATTACTTGGCTACTAACCAAAAGGCTGGAAGTTCTAAGCCAAAGTCATTTTGTGGGAGAAAGATGTGGCAGTCTGCTTTCATAAAGATTTGTAGTTTTGGAAGTCATACCAGTGAGTTATTTTCTGTCCTACAAGGTTAATATGAATCAAGATTAGCTGGAAATTTGTTTGGTTTTGTTGTTGTGATTGATTTGGTTTGTGTCTGTTCATTATCATCATCCAAAACATTCATGAGTTAATATACCTCAGTAAAGAAAAACAAATTTTTTCACATTTTGGTAACCAAAATAGTAATTATTCAAAATGTGACCACATTAAAACAAGATGGGGCAGTGTGCTATTGTGTTGCAATACTTTGGCCATATTTAGTCATATCTTGAGTACTAATATTTTAATAGGCAAAAAATGACCATGCAAAAGATTAATTCACTGAGATATATTAGCTCATGAACTGTAGCCCAGAGACAATAGCCTAAAGAAAATGGAATCACTAGGAGACAAGCTGTATCACCTGATGTTGTCAGAGAGATTGACACCAAAATGATCACAGAGTCCTTGGAAACAGTGAGTGAGCTTGCCACAAACAACCGGGGGCCTCCCAAACTTTGGCATCTCTAGGGCTGGTCACTCTGTCTCAACCATTGCAGTGTAGCTCAGGACGGAGGGCCTCCACCTCTTTCTGTCACCCAACCGTGAGGGTCTTGTGGGGCCATGTGCCTGTTCCTAGCCTAGAAGAGAGTCTGTGCAGTGGCCAGTTGATCAGTGGACCAGCTCAAGGGGTAGCTAGAGAGCAATACTAGGAGAGGTGGGGTTTGCTGTATTAGGTAGAGCTGCATATATATATGTATATATACACACATATATACATATATATATACACACACACATATTAGATTGATGTTACAAATTCTATAGCAATGCGAGCTTTGGTGGTACAATAAAAATTGTGAAAGCCAGACTTGTGTTAGATAGAACCATTTCAGAGAAAGAAAATATAAATATTTTCCACTAAAATGAGCAATAAGAAGGTGGCAAAACTGTACCATAAAAAGGCAGAAAATTGAGACATAGGAACTAATTTAAAATATTGATTATTATCTCTATATAAGTTTGTTTACAAAATTTAAGAGAGGAATGTTTATGGGGTATTTAAGATGAAGCTTACTTTCGAATCTCATTGTTTTGGGTAGCCAGGAATCTTCATTTTTTATCAAGGTGAATAAAATTGCATCTAAATATAGAATACCTATTTATCTTCCTTGATGCAATGATTATACTTTGCCTGGGGTGTGATGGGGGGATACCAATGTGCATATACCTGCCTGACAACATGCTATGTGATTTCAACTTTCTTTTCAAGTTTACCTTCTGAGGAGGCTGAATCCATTTGAAAAATAAATGAATCAGCCAAGATACTGTAAGTGCATTTCTCCTCTTCTCTTCACAGTTCATGAGATGACAGTCATGTTCTTCCTGTCTTTAAAGCCCCACAGATAGCCGGGCCCATACACTTTCATCAGTGCTGAGCATAATATGGATCTTGATGTGTTTGTGAGAAACATTGCAAGGGATGGTGGCTTGAAATTTATTTTCTCACAGCCTGAATCCAAGACCAATCTCTTGGATTGGTGGGGGCCATTTCTTCTCTATTTCAGTTTCTAGTAGCTTCCAGCCATCCTTGGTTTTACTACTTGTAGAATAATTTGCTCCCGTTTTCTGTCTTCTTCTTACCCTTTATGTAACTCTGTACCATTTTCTTTAGGACTTCTTATGAGGATTAGGACCTATCATACATTTGCATAGCCTCCATAAGGTAGGAAAGTAAAACTTCTCGCTGTCATGTTTGCTCCTGTAACAGGTGAGCTTTTAACATTGAGTTTTTGGAGGACACACTAAGTCTATTACAGTGGTGAGAATGGAGGTAGTTAGAAAGCTTTATGACTTTAAAAAATAAAATTAACCTGAGTAAGACCTGTCTTATTTATATTGTCTTGTCTTTATATGTTCTTTATAACTATACCCTGTAATGTTGATTAAGTAAAATGTAAAAGCATCTGTTATTTAAGTGAAATATTTTGCTTAGGATCTTGAAACAAAGCTTTATAAACTTTTGAACGGAGCTGCAACAATACATCTGCTTTTTGTTTAATGACAATGTTTAAGGTGTAGTGGGGGAGAGGTTGTATCTATTTTGGGTTTTTGCAGCTACACCAAACTAGAGCTTATATCTGCCAAAATCTGTGTTTCTATAAAATTGTTGAAATATTAGGATGACCCTAGGGAAAGGCTTTTTTTCCCCCCTGCATTCTGGATCGTGTTTTATTACTACTGGTGAAGCAAAATTGAATCACATTGTAAAGTATATAACTGAGGTATATTGTTGTTGAAAAGAAAAATTTGGATAGCGTCAATCTCAAATAAATGTAGTTTTAAGAATTTTACCCCCATGGGTACATCACATTCAGATCAGGATCACATTAGAGCATAATACTCTATAAAAATTAATATTATATGCAAACACCTGATTTGCATTTGTTGCACTAATATATAGCAATATTTCTTGCAAACTCTTAAAACCTGCACTTTTTAGCATTGAATGATGAGGCCTGCAGAGTTCTCAATGAAACAAGGTTGATTCCTTTTCTTTGGTATTCATGTAATATATGCCCATAATCATAACTCTGTATACAACCTTACTGCCTCCTAGCTGATTGCAAGGACATTTTCATTTATTTCTTAAAAGAAGGTGCTTGGCATGGTATATATATGTATGTATTGTGATAAATGATGTATGAGCCCCCAATAAAATGATTAAATTATTTTTTTAAAGATTATGCATAGGTTGTTAAACCAGAGTGCAGCCAATTTAGTGGTGCATTGAATAAGGACTTCAGAAAAAGTACATCCTACACAAGATGATGAAGATGGAGATACTTGAGCTTACAAGCAAGTCCAATAAAATATATGCACAGCTGTATTGTTCCTATATTATGAAGGAAACAAGAATTAGTTTTCATTCTCTTTATATCTAACTCTAAATGAGCAGCATACTATGTTCTACAGAAAACACATGATAGCAATTTCTGTTTCACACACCTTTGTCTCATATCTGAACCTTAAATTTATGAGCATGTGCTGGACTCTAATCAGCATTGTGAGCATGGTCATATAGAAGCTTAAGTCAAAAAACACTGCTACAAAATCATAGAAACCTTAAACCAAAAATTCAAATCATGAAGCTAGTTTTTTTTCTTGAGAATCTTTCAGGTAGGCCTATATATTTCTGAAAGGACATTTCTATCTTCCTTACTTTTCTCTGCAAAATACTGTGCTGTTTAATTTATACCTTCTCGAAAAAATCAAATTGGCTATCCTCAAATTACATTGCTTTGAAATTTGTTCTTGGAATTCTGGCGAAAAACAAAAAGAGTCAAAAGAGGAAAGCCCTTGCTTTAGAACAGATGAAGTAAGATTTCCAAGAGAAAAATTCCCAGGAATATCCTTACTATCCTAGAAAAAAATGAGTAGGTACATTGTTGTGATGAAAAAAAAAAACTCAGTGCAATTTCCCAAGCCTTTTTCTCACTGATGCAGTTATAAATTCTCTTAAATTTTTTCTTAATAATTGTCCTTGCGATTGTCCCCCATGTTTAAGGAAAATTCATCAAGGTTACCATCTTGCCAAAACAAAGAAGGAAAAGAAAGTAGCCCTATCCTTCCAGGCCTACCTCTCAGTGCTGAGAGTACTGTGCCCAGGAGACCCTCCCCAAAGCCAATGGCTTGACAGGATCATATTTTGAAGACACTCTAAGGAGGCTAAGACAAGAGCAGAGACATTTTCAGACATGTTTTCTTTGGAATAAACATAGGTATGTATGAACTACAATATTAGAGGCAATATTCTTCAGTTTACCCAGAATTACTCCATTTTTAATCAATCATTTTACTGGGGGGCTCTCACAGATCTTGTAGGAATCCATAATTCAGTTGTATTGGCACATTTGCAAATATGTCATCTTCATTTCCAAAACATTTTTGTTTTACTTGAACCCTTGGTATCAGCTCCTCTTTCATTCCCCCTTAACCCTCCTACCTTTGAGAATCCTTAGGAGTCTGGCTCACATAATGAATGCAAGCTTCTGCCCATCAGTTTTCAAAATACTTATCATTAGCCACAAGAGATCTTTAAAAATCCATAATACATCTTTGATCATCAAATAAAACAACCCCAAATTTATGCTCTTCTGAGGCTACATGTTACATAAACCAGCACAAGCCCTAACCGGGGAAGAATTTCTTAGCTAGAACATTTGCTTCCACTATATTCTGAGAACCGTGTCTACTGATCTGAATAATGGAGTGACATTTGAAAGAGGAGAGAGATCAAATAGATCAGCCTTGGTGGCTCAGAGTCTCCTCTTGCAGCATTCACTTTAAATTTATTGATGGCTGATTTCACTGGGAGAGCTGGGAAATCTTTTGAGACAGGTGAAATTTAGGAGTTTTCATTCTCCCTTTTTCTTTTGTTCTGCTATCACATATACATGCACACATTTACATGCATCGATACGGAGAATTTGCTCCATATATATATATATATATATATATATATATAATCTTCCCAATTATTTCACAGTTGGTAACAGAAAGTTCTTCCAAAGATGAAGCACTAATTTTATGGTGAGGGAATGCCTTCATTAAAATGAACTCTGTGAATGAATGCATTGTGAATAGACATTTCTTTACACAACAGGAAATGGACCACAAAAGCTTGCTTCATAAGGAGACTTTTTGAAAAGTAGAAACTGATTAGGCTGCAGGTTTGCTGTTTAATTCCTTATGTGTATGAGTTGCACAGCTTTATTCTGACAACAGGAAACTTGGTTATCTTGATTGTTTTCCCCCAGTGTGTCCTCCATGGCTGTGTACCAGCAATCATAATTAGAGAATGAGCGATTTTCCTTAACGTAGGTTGGCCCACTTTCTCATGGGAGTGAAGAAATGGGGATAGGTATGGCTAGACTAGAAGACAATCTTTCTCATTCATTTCTTCTGTAGTTAATGGTGACCATGTAGGCATGTGGCTGTTTTGGCTTCAATCCAAATGGGGATGTGATCCATTTTGCTTGTTTTATGCAGCCTAAAAGGCAAAAGCTAAGGAGTTTATGTGTCAACTGGACTCAGTTATAATTCTCCATATATGCAATTAGTCTCCATTTTTGGAGTCTGATGTAAAAGAGAAGGTTCCTTGGGGGCACATGGCCTGAATCCAGTGGATAAAAATGTTCTGACAAAGCTGTTTCGTGATATTTCATCCAACTGAACTTTCTCGGTCCTCTGGTTCTTGGGATGTGAGTCAGTAGTCTTCCATCTGACCTGCCAATATGTAGTTCAATGGGCACTGTAACCATGTGAATCAAAAGCTTCCAATGTGATCTCTGATCAAAGGATTTGAGACTGATAGTCTCCACAAGTATGTGAGTAATTTATTTGAACTAATTCAATATCTGTCTATCTATCTATCATCTATCTATCTATCTATCTATTATCTATCTATATCTATCATCTATCTTCTATTAATCCATCATCTATCATCTACATAGTTATCTATCACATGTCTATCCATCTATGTTTTTATCATCTATTTATTGAACATCTCTCTGCTTCTTTGATTTTTGTCCTTCTAGAGATGAGTCAAAGACATATTTTGAAACTATTTAAAGAATTAGAATAAAAGTAACCACCCCTAATAGAAAGAATTGGGAGAAGAACTTGGAGAAAGTCCAGTAGAAGAAGTAGCAGAAGAATATTTTTTGAGAGGTGGGTGAATTAGATCATCTCAAAACACACATTGGAATTGACTCCATGGCAACACTTTTTCTTAAAGAAACCGTGGAACAGAGCTATCTTGGTTTCAAATTAAAGTGCCTGGGAGGGAAGATATTTAATTCTGAATAATGTGCCATTATTCAGAAAGAGAGAGTGTTACAAAGGACTTAGATCCACCAGTAATATCTAATGTCTGTAAAGAAAAAACACAGGTTGTGTGGAATAATTAATTTCATACTTTTTATTATTTCTTTTATTAATAAATAACAGCTTTATTGAGATATAATTCACATATAATATAAATCAATGGTTTGAACATTTTAAAAAGAGTTGGGAAAACTTCAGCGCAACCAATTCTAGAACCTTTGCCTCATTGTACTAAAACTTCTCCTGCATCAACCCAAAGAAACTATTAATTCAGTTAATAAGTAAAATATATTGACTTATCCTGTGTGATAGGTTTATTGCGATAAGCTGGCTTAGTGGAACATGTGGGATTAATCAGGTAACAGTTTGATTGGACGGCAAAGAGATAAATGACTCAGCAAAACCCACCCCTCTTTCTCTCTTGCTCTCTGGTGATAGGACCACGATCTATACTTCCTGTGGGACAAGTCAACCTGTGGATCTCATTGCTAGAGCCAGAGCTTGAGGTGCTGCTGGTGTGTACATTGCTTGAGCTTGAAGCTGGTGGATCCCATTGTCTTGCATTGTTTGAGTTTGATTCCCCATCGGGGTTACTTCACTCAATTTCTGAGCTACTGATTGTTGGTGACACACCCTGCTGTTTGCTGTCTGTAGGCAGACTCTGCCTGTATTTCCAGTCGGAAGACTCAGCTGTCTGCTTCCTTGACCTTGGACCCAGCGACCCTTGTGAGTTAAAGGACTTCCAGTATATTAACTGTTCCACACATGTGAGTTGAACTGAGTCTTCTGTACTGCTGGGTGGACTACTTAGCAGTTATATTCCTTCTTGATATATATATATATACACATATATATATGCATAATATTAAGCTTGAGGTAAAAATTTGGATATAAACATATATCCAGTCATATATCTATGTTTTATATATGTCTCTGGTCCACTTTAGATACCCCATTATCATTTTACTAGGGAACATTATAAGTCCTGCCATGGGTCATAGAGCATTTTTATTGATAGTAGCATTAAATCAGCTCACTGTATAGAATTTAAAGTATTGTTGATAACATGATTGTACACAAGTAAATGACATCATTTATGCTAATATACAAGGACAGTTAATTTAGACAGTTCAAAGCTTAAGTGATGAAACTGTGTATGTAAATGATGAGGGTTAGAGATAGAACAAACTTTTAATAATGCTAATCAAAAAATGCAAAGCTACGCTTACTTAAATAAGATATAACAAAGAAACAAAGAAAGTATGGAAGTAGTAAATATAGAGCAGTGTTAAATTGTCATTTATTGTGCAACCTGAATGCAAGGGTTTTGAACCAATGTCCAATGATTTCCCCATAATTTGAGGATTAGTCTTTTGCTTCTTCCTACACACTAATCATTGATTTCCTCCTTAAGTCCATGGGCATAATTTGGTTCTTTTAATGTACTATAGGTGTGTTTAGGTAAAGTCTGGTTCTTTTACCGGGGTTCCCAAATCTTATATTTCTGGTGTGGCATATGAAAACTGTTGTGCACCTCAAAAGGAGAGAGTTTAAAGCTCTAATTGTCTTTAGCAAGCACCGTGGTCACCAAGGACTGGATAGAATTCAGCCAAAATGCCTGAGCAGGAACAAAATACTGGATGTATCCTCCCAGTGACAGGGGGGTTGTTTCTATGGTAAACGTTTTCCTCAATTGCAGATTCCCTCACCTGGTTTACCTACCAATAGAAATTAAATCACACTCCCCATGACAGACATGCCTACTTCCCTTTACCTCTGGAATTGAATTTCCATTAGGATTTACTGAGTATCCATATAAAGGTGTCTGT
Source organism: Nesogale talazaci (assembly GCA_004026705.1). Classification (NCBI taxonomy): domain Eukaryota; kingdom Metazoa; phylum Chordata; class Mammalia; order Afrosoricida; family Tenrecidae; genus Nesogale; species Nesogale talazaci. The sequence goes on along the minus strand of PVJH01002520.1, from coordinate 67,187 downwards.
TCATTTGGGAGTGACCGTGAAATAATGAGATATGGTAGGAACTGATCGTTCTCTCTAATCCTTAGGGATGGATATTGATCCCCACTGAGGTGAATCCTCCCCTTTTAAGATGGCTTTTAAGATGTAAAAATAAGGGAGAGATACATAGGTAATGAGCATTAGGCAGGTATACCACCTCATTGATTTGGAAACCAGATTCAAAGATTATATGTCCTGCTTATATATGCCTGCCTTTTTCTTGGTGCTTATCCTTATAGCAGTGGTTTCATATAATATTTGTCCTTTTGTGGGTGACTAATTTTTCTTAGTATAGTGATTTCCAGGACCATCCATCATTCATGTCAGGAGGTGTTTTGTGGTTTCATCACTTTTTTTTTTTTTTTAGTAATTCATAGCATTCCCTTATGCTTATGTACCAGAGAATTTTTTTTATCACTTTTCTGCTGGTGAATACTGGGGCTGTTTCCAGCTTCTTACTATTGTGAGCTGTGTTGCAATGAGTATGGGAGGGTTTGCATCTATTTGTGCTTGATCGCTTACTTCTTTGGGGCATATACCTGTGGAGTTGTTGCTGGTTCTTATGGGATTCCTATTCTCAATTATTGTAGGTAGTACCATAATATTTCACAAAATAGTGAACATGTTTGCAAGCACACCAGCAGTTTATGAGTTTTAGTCTCTTCACACCTTCTCAAGAATATGTAGTTTTCTGTTTTTTTTCTCTCTTTCTGTGTGTGTGTGTGTATGTGTGTGTGTGTTTAATTGGGATGTTATTGCAAGTGTATGGTGATATTTCATCATTGTTTTGAGTTGCGTCTTTAGGATGCTAGTCATTGTGAACATTTTCCCCTTGTGTTAGCCACTTCAAAGTCATTGTGTGTGTGTGTGTGTGTGTGAGCTGCTTGTTCATACTTTTTGACTCTTTTCATTGAGATCATTATTTTTTCTTATTGCGGTGATACAGAATTCATTATATTTTAGTAATGGGTCCTTTGTCCAGTTGTCATTAGAAAATATTTTCCCCATTCTGTGAGATCTCTCTTTACTCTTTTGATGAAATCTTTTGATGTGCACAAGTGTTTTATTTTCAGTCAGCCCCGTCATCCATTTTGTCCTCTACTGGGACCCTTTGGTGGCAGAGTGGTTACATGTTAGGCTGTTAGTTGCAGGGCAAAAAGTTTGGAACCACCAGCCACTCTGGGGAACAGGTAAGGCTCTCTACTCCTGTAGAGAGGTGCAGTCTCATAAGCCCGGTGGCAGTTCTATTTTGTGACATAGGCTTGATATGAGTGGGGAGCATCTTAATGGCAGGGAGTTGGTGTGTGCTTCCCTTATTACATTGGATAGCATGTATATTCCCTGTGATAAGGCTCTTAAATCTATCCCAATTTTCTCATTGATTATCCTTATATCTCTGGAATTTACCTTTAGGTGTCTAATTCATCTTAAGTTCATGTTTGTGCATGATGGAGATATGGTTCTAGCTTCATTATCTTGCAAATTTCCAGCACCATTTGTTGAAAAATCTTGTATTTCCTCCATGCAATATGTTTTTGGACCATTGTTGAAGATGAGTTGCCTGTAGGTGGATGCATTTATTTGTAGATTCTCTATTATATTCCATTTTCTATATATTTATCACTTTAGAAGTACTAGTCTCTTTGAACTACTGTGGTTGTATAATAGGCTTTTTCGTTGTGTAGTGCAAGGCCTCTTGATTCATAGTTCTTCTTAGGGAGTTCTTTGATTATTCTTTATGATTTCTAAGGAGCCTTACTGTTGCTATAGGATATCATTGGGTTGCTATCTGCAAGGTCAGTAGTTCCAACTCATCAGCTGAACTACAGGAGAAAGTTGAGACTGCTTCTAAAAAAATTAACAGTATTAAAATAAGGAGAAGCTAAGCACTATTTTAGAAGGTAAGAATGAGTGAAAATTAGCCTGATAGAAGTAAGTATGTTTACAAAGAAACATATGCACAATTCTTGAACTTTCATAAATATCAAGTTTGTTTCCTATAAGAAGATATAATTGTGTTTATTATGTACATATTTTATTATAAAAACTATGACAAGATATTTCAGGGTCTTTTGAAATGTTAGCCTATCACACAGAATGGAAATCAAACTCAAGAAGGATTAGGATCGAATCAGGAATACCAGTAAGGAAGCTAATTCTGAAATACAGGTAGTGGTAGGAATGACTTGAATTAAAATTAAATAGTTTAGATAGTTTTATTCTTAATATGAAGCCTATCTGACTTGATTGAAAACTGGATGTGGATTCTGAGAAAGAGATATGTCTTATAGGACTTTTTGGTATGACTATTGATGGAGCTGATAATGATCAAGAGAAATAAGGCAAAGAAGATAGCGAATAGGGTTTAGAAATTAAATATAATTTTTGCAATATACATATCAAGTACCTGCTAGAGATATATGTGCTTGGGCTCTAGTGCAGACATGAATCTCCCTGCTATCTAGATTTATATTTTATTAAAAGTCACAATAGTCAGTGAGGTAATATAAAGAGTATGTATAATAGAGAAGAGAGAGAGTATAAGAGAAAGCTCTTTGTGTTTTTTTAACATTAAGGAATGAAGAAGGGGAAAAGAGTCAACAAAGAAGATTTAGAAGGAGCAATCAGTATGGTAGGAAATAAACCAGGACAACATGTATTCTGAGAGTCCTAAGACAAGAGGCTTTAAAGAAGTAAGTAATAATCAACTATGAACATGCTATTTAAGTAATACTTTGAGAATGAAGGCTTTGAGAAAATAAACAAAAGCATCAGACAAGCAACATGAAATCCACTTGCATTCATGGAAACCCACCTTCAGTGTAGCACTGCTCTGTAAGTTTTCGTGTTGGGCTGCTAACCTCAAGGTCAGCAGTTTGAAACCAGCCACGGTAAGTGGTAGAAATGCTCTTTCCATATAAAGATGTACACTGTCTGAAACCCACAAGACAATTCCTTTCTGTCCCACAGATCACTATGAGGGGTAATGTCTCCATGGCACCGAGTAAGTGGCCTTTGGAACTAGCGTGCTGGGTCTTTCTATTGAGACACATCTAGGTGGGATGGTAGTTACCTAATGGCAAGTCAACTTGAGGTGTAGATGTGGAGTCCTGTCTGTCATTCAGGTGACAGCCTGATGCTGCCTCCTTGTGGGAGGGAGCTGCTCATTAGGAGGGTCCTAGGAACCTGCCCCTCTCTCTCTGCATTCCCCTTTCTGCTGAGGAGCCACATGTGCTAGTACTGTAATGATTCTACTGCCACTTTCACCCCCCGGCCTGTGATCTTCCTACATACTTCATCGTTGCTTGTGGCTGCATGAGTCTGAAGAGGGAGTTATGGACAAGTTTCAAAATCCTAGATTAATCTGCACTTGGGGTGGGATGTTTTACTAATAGACAATTACTGTTTGATATAAAACTCTTTCTTACATATAAAAGTGTCACTGGATTTGTTTCTTTAGTCAACCTGGCCTAATGCAGTGGGATGTAACCCAAAATATTTTGGCCAGTAGTCAAATACTTAACTATTTGTGTCACATTATAGCTTCCTATTTTGAATTATATAAAATATTTCACTGACTGAAAGATAAGAGACATTGTTATACAGGGAAACACTACTATTTGTCATGGTAAGGATAACACTTAAATGAATTGATTCAGAAGAATGGGCATGGAAAAGGCAGAGGGAGAAGGGTACACTAAATATGGATATCAGGTTTCTTTTATAGAGGAAAAAATAAATAGATTTGAAATGCAGGGGTATACAATCACAAGAGGAACTTTAAGTATGGAAGACACTATAGATTTTGTGCCTGCAGATCAGTACAATTCAGTAAAAAAAGAAATTGATGATTAAGGGAGAAGGTAGTTGCAGTAAAGAAGTCCCTGGGCAAATGCAAAATTCATCTTTGTAATATGGATAAATTTTTGTCTTATTATTTCTATGTTCTCTTTAGTCAGCTGTTGGAATCTTCAGGTAAAGGAGAAGACAAGAGTATGAGAGATTTAAGTATAAGTGTGTGAAGATGTGTTATCAGGAAAAGGAATATTTAACTGATAGGAAAATGTATTGGTGGTAGAGCATCTCTCGGAATGGAAATGTCCTGAGTACTCCAAAGCACTGGGGGAGGTATATATTTTCAAAACTTTCTTTGCAGGCATGGTGTACACTCATCTAAAGTTCAAATTTTAACGGTTGATGACAAGTGAGCTTACACACTTGCTATTTTCATACTTCACAGCAAACATTTCTATCAATCAAAAGTATAAAAAAATCAGCATAAGCAAAGTAGAAACAGATTATTCTTAAAAGTGAATTTTAGTCCTTATTTATATTATTTAAATCCTTATCTAAACTATTCTATTGATATAAAAGTATGGGATTAGGTCTCTCACAGTATCCAAACAGATCCAGACTTTCTGTCAGCCATTTTCTCTCAGCAGCATGGTTTCTGAGAAATTCAAATGGTGATTTCCTCTGAGCTAAAAATTTACATCAATCACATCCATTTTTGCCACTTCACACAGGAATAGCCAAAGACTACAACTAAACATAATATTCAAAACTTTAACTCCCCTTATTCTTTACAAAACACAGCCAAGTAAACAGTGTGGCTTTATTTGACTTCTAGCTAACCAAAGAAGAAACGGTACCATGAGGCAGAGGTCAAACAAACATGTACTCTTCATCTTTATGATTTTTTTCACTAGTACACCACTCCCAATATACCATAATGTGTTAGTTTGGTTTGACAAGAGAAGCAAATTCACAAACACACATGTGTATAAGCAAGAGATTTATAATCTATGTGCATATATTTATAAGTTTAGTATTAAGGTAGCAGTAGACATTGGACCTCTACTCAAGTACTCCCTCAATACAAGAACACTTTGTTCTATTAAATTGACATTCCATAATGCTCACCTTCCCAACATAATCACTGAAAACAAATGGGTGCATAAGCAAATGTGGTGAAGAAAGCTGATGATGTCCAGCTATTAAAGGACATAGCATCTGAGGTCTGAAAGGCTTGAAGGTAAGGAAGCGGCCATCTAGCTCAGAAGCAACAAAACCCACATGGAAGAGGTACACCAACATGGGTGATTATAAAGTGTTGAAGGGATCAGATATCAGGCATCCAAAAAAATCATTGTGAATGAGGGGGATTCCAGAGTGGGGACCCAAAGCCCATCTGTAGGCAATGGGACAATCCCCTTACAGAATGGTTGTGGGGAAGAGATGAGCCAGTCAGCGTAGAGTGTAATAATGACGAAGCATCTATATATAGCCCCCTCCATGTGGGGTAGACAACAGAAGGTAGTGCATGAAGGGAGATGTAAGACAATGTGAGATATGACAAAATAATAATAATTTATAAATTATCAAAGGTTCATGGGAAAGGGAGGGAGGGGGAAAAGTGAGCAGACTGATGCCAAGGATTCAAATAGAAAGCAAATGTTTTGAGAATTATGATGGCAACAAATGTACAAATGTGCTTGACACAATGGATCGATGTATGGCTCGTGATAAGAGTTGTACAAGGCCCCAATACAATGATCAAAAAAAAAAAAGAAAGAAGAGGCTTATATAAAAGAGCAGTTGAATATATGAGAAAATACCCCAGCCCAGTCCAGATCAAGTCCATGAGTCAGATATCAGTGCATATGTCTGATACCAATCTGTAAAGTCCTCTTCAGATTCACAAAATGCTGGCAATGACACTGAATGCAGAAGATCACAGACCAGTGGGTTGGAAGTGTTTGGATTTAGTGGCATTGTAAGCATCTTAGTGCTCATTAGGGTAGGTCTATGTGGCTTCTCCTCAGGGGTGTCTCACAGAGAGTCAGCAGAGGGAGAAAATCTCTTGCCTTCAACTAGGAAAAACTAGGGTTTCCTAGAATCCTCAAGAGAAGGCTATCCACACACAGTGGCCTCATTGGCTATAACCCATTTCACAGACTAGACTCCACCCCTTCCCTCTTAATCCTAGCAAATCCACAGTTGACACCAGGTTATGTAACTACCACGGATACCTTGATACTTCACATATAAATACATGTACATAGACCTAGATCTCTATCATTATATATTAATATATTAAATGTATGCATTCCTATATTTATATTTCAATAAAAATTTTGCATCCTTTTTCGCTCCTCTATTCCCTTTTACATTTAAAAATTTTCTTTTCATTTTCCTTTCTTCTGGATCAGCTCTCATGTTCGATCTTCATTCACCTGTGTAACTCTCAGTTATTTTGCACTTGCTCGACCCCAGCAGGCTTTCTGCACCCTCCTCACAATCAATTCTAGATACTTTTTGTTCCCTTGTCCCCCTGAACCATCATTATAGCTGATTTCTTCTCAGGATGGTTTATCTTGCCTATGTTATATAAATAAGATAGAAGAAGAAGGAAGAGGAGGAGGATCTATAAGTAGTCCAGGTCTGTCTGATGACCGTTATGTATGTTTTCTGATTGAGTTTGATGTGATGCAATTCAGCAATTCCCTTACTGGTTATATACCCAAAGTTATGACAAAGAGACCACAGCCTCACATGTGTGCTCCAATGTTTTTGTGGAGCGTTTTATCACTGGAAAGGGTAGAAAATAACCCAAATTTCCATCACTGGACAAATGGATTTAAAAACTTTCATACATACAGAGAGTAATGTGGATCCCTAAAAATCAGTGAATAATGCATGAATTACATCATTGCATGGGAAGAATTGGAAGAAATTATTCTAACAAAATAAGCCAAGTACAAAAGGACAAGTACAATGAGTCTACTGTGACAAGCTTAAAATGCACGAGGGAAATAGGGGCAAAGACACTAAATGCAGTATTCTCAGGGTGAGGCCCAGGCACTCTGGAAGGGGTTAGCCCCAACCCAGAGAAGCATTTGGCAGCCTTTTAAAAAGCAAAAGAAATTATATATATATTATATATAGATATATATCTATAAATTATATCTATCTATCTATCATCTATCTATCTATCTATCTATCTATCTATCTATCTATCTATCTATCATCTGTATCTATCTATCTAGAGAGAACATAGATACTGGGTTAAAAAGACACTAACCCATCCATGGGTTGAGTATTGTTTATGTCTCCACAGGAAAGGGAGAAAGGCACCAAACCTCAACCTTGTGCACCAAGCATTGGGGGCAGCATGCAAGCATGAAGCAATGAACTAATAGAGAGACCTGCGGGACCAGCAGCAGTCCCAGCTACTTCAAGCCCCCTCCCCAGAAGATTGCACTACAGAGGATAGCACTGAAGATACAGAGATCGGGAGAGTGCTGGGTCTTCCCAGACCACATGAGAGCAAACTGTGAGGGTAGAGGAGATGATAGGTAGTGATAGACAGTTAGATGATAGATGATAGATGATAGATAGATAGATAGATAGATAGATAGATAGATAGATGAGAGATAACTGCATGCTGGCCTAATATGTCCCAACAATGACACGCCTGCGTGCAGTAGCCAAGGCACAGAGAGGACTATAGGGTTTGACCGACCATGAGATGCAATGTCCCCTCACTGACCCACAATGCTGCAGGAAACAGCACTGGTGGCACAGTGGGGGAATTGTGCCCTGTCTGACCCACCCAAACCAGAGTGTAAATCGAAGGGTGTGCAAACAGAGAAGCAAAGGAGGCAATTCCAAGTCCCTGAGCAACACTGAAAATAGACTCAAAGGGCAGGGCCTGACAATTCATCAGAGCCTTGAAATCTTAATTTAACTATATTCCAGCTTGAGATACTGAGTGTGTTCTTCCTGTTAGGTGAGTGGATTTCCTTTCATATGGGGGTGGGGGTGGGGGTAAAAAGAAAGCCTATTGATGAGTTTGAAAGTGCAGCAAATATCACAAAATCTGAACGAGTGATGATTCTTAATAAGAGAACAATTTTGAGTGCATTATAATGAGTGCTGTTGATTTTAGTGACTATTGGGGCTAGTTATAAGAACAGAGTACTCCATTCTCTGTAGAACCATGATAAAATGTTCCTGGAATGTTCTCGTTACTACTTCACTTACTCCCTTGAGGATATTCACTGGAAACAGGACTTGACCGAAATGTGATTGGAAAAAAATCCCAAAAGATCAGAGTAATATTTCTTGTTAGCAGAATCACAATGTTTATGTAATTGATTCTTCACTAACTTGCTCGAATTATTTTTTTATTGGCCCAAGGTTAAAAATTGCTTTTCATGCTCTCCCTGCTTTATTATGTGCTTCTTTGCAATCACCTAAGAATCACACGGGGATAATCACTGCTACTCTCCCATCACTATTCTGGGAAAGTTATGAAGAGTGCTTGATTTTTAAAAAATTATTATTGCATGTATTGAAGAATAGAAACTTGAGCTAAGCCCTGGTGGTGTAGTGGTTGTGTGCGGGACTGCAACCCACAGGTTTAACAGTTCAAATCCAGCAGCAGCTCTCCAGGAGCAAGGCTGGGTCTCCTACTCCCACCAGGGCAGCGATGCCCATTAAAAAAAAAGAATAGAAACTGGCATTTTTTGTAAACTTCCTATTTAATAATTGGTTTCATATTATCTTATAAGACCCTCAAATCAACCTCATTTAGTCGGCATTTGAAAATATCTGTGTTTTATCCATGCTCATCCAACTGAAGGCAAGGAGATTGAAATCAAGTTTTCAGTATCTAAAATTGACTCATTATTTTCCATGCCACGAGGATTCTCCAAATTCTGGGAGTCACAAATCATAGACTTTTGTTTGCTAGGAAGCTCCTAGCTAAAATTTGTGCAAATTTAAGACAATTTTTCTGTTTAAAAATATGTGTAGCAACCAAATGATGAGTCTTCATTTTGGTATTTTCAGAAATAACAAATGATATAGACATTAAATGCCCTCTTTTTTTATTGGCTTCTGAAAGAGACTCTAAATAGTCAAAGCTAAGCTAGATGTTTACATCCTTTCTAAATGAGAAAATCAAGTCTCATAAAAGCTAAATGTCTGGATTGGAGCCCCATAACTAGTTAATAGATTTAACTATACATGGACTATCTCTTTATAACTAGCTTGATTTTTGACATTGTTTCACACTGTCTATGGATTCTTTCACCATAGCCTCTGTATTTGTGACTATGAAAGGAGTTGAGATTAGTTTGCACCCTCTCTTTCTATTAAGGAGTAAATGTACACCTAGAAAATGTAGTTGTTTCTACAGCATTTTATGCATACAGTGAGTATGTATTAGGCAGTTAGTGTGGGACTCTACCTACTTCCAGTTTCATTTGATGTGCCCTAAGGAAAAGTTTCTGAGAGGAGAGGGATTTGCTTCGTACTTCCTATTTAAGAATTTGCTTCAGATTTACCTCCTTTGAACCTCAGATCAATTCGGTTAAGAAGATCTGATTATTGGTAATAGTAGTGTTTGACAATATTTGGTGATTTTTTTCCTCTGTTAGTTTTCAAAGAAAATAACACCAGGCATGTAGTGCTTACTCTCTTTTGCCAGAACAAGGATGCATGTGGTGTGAGGTGAGGGTGGGGGCATTGTGAAGGGGAAGAGATTGCTGAGTACATGTCTATGGTGAGAACTCTTATGCTTCTTGGACATACTCAACTTTGGGGTTGAAGTGTGTTTGGTTTGATCTTTGGTCTATGCCATAGACCTATGGCATAGACCTATAGGTCTATGTCACCTATGCATATAAGGTGATGGTGAGATGTGAAAGTAAGATGCTGACCAAGGAAGGCTGGGGAGGAATTGATGCAGGAGAATTACAGTGTTATCAATGAATAGTGAAAGCTCCATGGACTGCTAGAAGAACAAATAAATCTATCTTGGTAGAAGTACAATCAGAATGCTACTGAAAAGCAAGCATAGAGTGACTTTATCTCACGCACCTCAGATATGCTGTGTAGAGAAATCAGTCCCTAGAAAAGGACCTTACACTGGTGATGGAGGATGTTGGAGGTGGCGGTGGGGTGGGGGGGTGGGGGCAGGGGAGAAGACCATCCAGGAGCTGGACCGCCACTGTGGCTTTAACAATGGACTCATACATAACAACTGCTTTGAGGAAGGCAGGGGACCAGGCAGTGTTTGTTCTTTTGTACGGTGGATCACTATGAGTTGGAACACTACTATGAGCATCTGATCGCAACACCACGCATTGTTGGTAGACACAAAGGAGAGATGCTTTGAGAGTGACTTGAATGCCCTGTGTTTGAATCAAATGCATAACTGTTTCTTATGGATCAGCCTGGGTCATGCAAAATGAGAGAGCAGCTTGAGGACTTTTAGTTCCCTTACCACAGGACCACTTGCAAATGGACCACTTAGGGGGTGGCAGCAGAGAAAGAAGGAGAACACTCTGTGGCATGCCAAGGATGGAGTATAAGCCACCAACCAGCCTAGAGTTTGAGCCCCAGGACAATGGGCGGCTCTGGAGGCAGGATTCTATTACAGCACCTCTTCAGAGCTCAGAAGAAATGAGAGAAACAGTTGGCTTCCCCCCTCTCTTTCAGGCAGAGTGGGTAAGCAACATATGACAACAATACTCCAACAAAGAGCGGCTGCGTATCCCAACTCACAGCAGCTAGTGGGTGCAAGAAGCCCTGCCCGGCACAAATGGAGTGCAGAAGGGCAACTTCCAGCCTGAAGTCAGTCTGGGTTGGGAAACAAGGAGGTTTCATATTAGGCCAAGTATGGAATTTTGGGATAAATATTCTACATATTGAAATGAGACTGTTTTTGATTTACAGAGACTTAAGGTGTTGTGTTATCTCAGAGTGAGTGAAAACAAAAGCCAGATGTCCTGTCAGAATTTTCATCAGGAGTGGGGAAGATGATCGCCACAGGGATGCAAAAATCAAGTTGTGTTTTGTTCAAAGTTCACAGGTCAAAATGTTCCTCATGTCATTTAAAGGAGGTCACCACTCAACCGCCTCTCAGAATTCTTCCACAACATTCTGCTGGTTCAAAGCAGAAGATGAAAGAATAGAAAGACCTTCTATTTGCTTTTTCCTCTACTTGCTGTTGCTCATAGAAAATTTAAAAAGCTTTCACATCATCCTGAAATGGGCTTGCACCCCCCAGGTTTATTGTATAGCTGATTTCCATTAATGTTTGTTGAGTGAACGACGAGAGGAAATAAAACTCAGCTATCACTGAGGGGCACAAAATGGGGAGTCAGTTGTGGCAGACAGATAGGAACAGCTGCAGACATGAATGTCAATCAGAAGAGAATCTAACGTCGGAGGCACCAAGGGAATGAAAATACAAACACCATGTTATGTGCCAAGACTGGTCACTGTGCCCCTCCGCGTTGTGCTCAGGACACCAGCAGTGAAATGTAAACATGGGTCAGCTGAGTTATTTTGCTTGGGTCAGGCTTTATACACAATATGTGTCAATGCTTTCAATCATGAGAAAAGAACACATAGAGTGGCTGGCCTATTTTAAGGCCACGGAGCCAGCAATCAATCTTGTTCTTTTCACCTCAGAAGGATCAACATCGACAGCAGGAGTCCTGCCTTTTTTCCCACTGCTCTGGCTCCAACATATGCTCACAATCCTCATCCCTGACTTGGGCCTCCCTAACTGGATTGCAGCCACCAGCAGGGCTTCTTCGAGAATTAGTTTACAATGACATTTCCCTGAATCTAAAGGAGTGTAGGTTTGAAATGAGTAACTTTTAGCAAAGGTCCAACTGCTGCCAGCTTTTTCTGTTCTGACACTTTAGAGAAAGGACAAGCTTGTAGATGCACTGTGGACTTTTGTTTTAAGACAAAAGTTGATTTTCTTACAACACGAGTGTTTTCCCAGAACTATGACACTCTTAGTTCTTATTTCTATGACACTCTTATTACTCTGTATGCAAAACAAAGGAGGTCCTCCAAATACCTGGATTGCAGTAAGCTGCCAATCGTTTGGATAGTAGCCGAACACTGGAGCATTTGCACCACACAAGGACTCCTGGGATAGTTTTGCCCGTCTAGCACTATATTTGAATGATCTCTATAGCTAAACTACCCTGGGGTATGTAGCCACCGACCATATTTATCACTCTGACAATTGAGGAACTGGTGTGGAGGACAATCTGACCTCCTCCGGCCAAACAAAAGAGAAAGCGACTCCAACTATACACCCTCTTAAGGGCAATTCCAACAAGTCAAAGTCAGACATGCCTCTGCCCTCTACCCTCATTTATACTATTTTGACACCAATCATCATAGCCTCTGCCTTCTGCCTCTCTGTTGGGTAAGACAACAGGCTGCAGTGGACATACAAAGCTCAAAGCCAAAAATGCTTTTAATTAATTCTGGGGTATAGTCGGGAAATGTAACAGGTTACAACATATTGAAGACCCAGTTCTTTTGTCTATAAGGCCTTTTCTCATCAATGTAGGCAGCCTCTCTGCCACACGGTGTCTTCTCTGACAGTCCCACGTTCACTTCTCTTTTCTTTTTTTGGTTTCAGTATTGTGACCTTTGGTGCCTTTGCTGCCTCTGCGATGTTGGACAGGATCTCACCTGTGCTCTCCCGGTGGCTTTCCATTCTTGATTGTCAGAAGACTTTCTCTTCCTGCTTCTGAGATTGTTCTCCTGTACCCAGTGAACTGGCAAAGCTGACCCACCCCCTCTATTAGACTTCCACGTTCCTATTTGCAGATGCATGCACAGACAAGCCACATTTAAGTCACTTCACTTCATGACAAGAATGGCATCACATCTTGTCATATAAAATCATATAGCACCATAAATTATATAAGGTAAAATAAAAGTGAAAATACACAGTGGTAGTCTTTAAATTTACCAAATCTTCTGATGTGGAAGCTTACAAAGATACCCACAGTGCTACTGCTTGTGTATATATTTCACTGGAAGTGCAACTTTACAGTGTGTCTCATCGATTAGGAGTTTATTTCCCTGCTTGAATGCTGCCTAGCTATTTGACTTGCCAATAGATTCCAGAAGCCAGGTTGTCTCCATTTTGAACCTGATCCTCAGAAGTACTGATGCTTAGAAGTACTGATCCTCTAACTTCTGTTCACTCTCTTGGAACTTTCTCAGGAGAGCCATTTCAACACCTCAATCCCCTGATAACTAGCTCACCAAGTGTCCCGTTCCTTAGATTGGTGAACAGTTTATGAAGAAGAAGGTGGGGCCAAAAAATAGTTGTGTTTCATGTCAATGCTTTTAGACTTTGGTGGAAAATCTCTGCCCTATGAATTGTCATGTGAAAGTAGAGTTATTTTTCCTTCTGTTTTTGATTCTTTTATAAGTCAGTTGTGTCACATTGACAACATTGGTAATTCATTAATTCATGACACTAGGAACTCACTAGTCAGTCCATAAGAGATTAGCTAAACTATCCTTTTGTCACATCACTAAATTTAGAATACAGCTGGTCGTTGTTTTAGTCCTGAGGTTTGGGGAAGTTACCATGGAGGGTACAACTCAAGAACTTCTCTGCTCTTTGTTGGTAGAATACTTTTCTCTTCCTAAGAGTCTTGCTGGTGTGTGGTGACATCTAGATCAACAGCATGAAACTCTGCTACTCCACAGAGAAGGAGGAGGCTTTATACTCCTGCAACGAGTGACACTCTTGGGCACCAACAGGGATTCTATTGCCCTGCCCTGTAAGGTTATTATGCATTGAGATAGAATGTATGCCAATGAATTTGTTTTGATTTTTTGATTTCAATTTTCTTCTTTTTAAAAATCATTTTACTGGGGACTCTTCCAACTATTGTTACCAACCACTTGTCCATTGTATCTGACATATTCCTATATATATTCTATCATGCTTTTTTAGACACTTACTTTCCATGGAGCCCTTGGGATCAATGCCTCTTTTTTCCCCTCCCCCCATCCCAACCCTCATGGCTCCCAGATGGATTGTAAATTGTTAATTATTTTCAAATCTCACAGATAATCTGATGAGAGATTGTCTCTATATGCCCATTCTTCTGATCCAGGGTAACTTTGGGAAGCTGCTATCCCTAGTGTTGTTTATTGTTTTTTATAAATACAATAGAAAAGGAATGGGTTTTCTACTTTTTTTTCTGTAATGGTCATATTTTTCTGGTTCTGGGGGCACTTGTGTTTGCACTACATAAACTGATTTTGAGGCATATCCCTTATGAATATAACTCATTTCTTATTTAGTGTCATAGTTTACACTACCGTTAGCCTGATAGCGGCATAGTTTGGGCTCAAATACAATGACACAAATGAAATAGCATGTGCTTGTACTTCAGTTTACCACCAGAAAGGGTGCACTTCTGTCTTTATCAGACCATTGCAGTCAGTTTTCTTATACAACTCATATATTTTGGGAAAATCTTGGAGCATTTAGTATTGTCTGCAATATTAAGTCTAGACAAGCCAGTCAAGGTACAGTGCAGCAAGAATGATATAGGCAACTTTCCTCTAGTTCTTAAATACTTCCTCCCACCCACTATCATGATCCTGATTCTACCTTGGAAATTCAGCTTGACCAAGGGACATACACTGGAGCCAGAAACAGGGATAATTTAGGACAAATGATTCTATTAGGACCAGGGGTGATAGTGGTGATGCCAGGATGGTAGAGGGAAGGTGGAATAGAAAGGGGGAAGCTATTGTAGGGATCTACATATGACCTCCTCTCTGGGGTACAAACAACAGGTAAGTGGGTGAAGGGACACATCAGTCAATGTATGACAAAATAGTGACAATTTGCAAATTGCTGAGGGCTCATGGAGGTGGGGGAGTGAGGAGGGAGCGGAAATATGGGGATCTGGTACTGGGGGCCTAGGTAGAAGGAGGATGTTTCACGAATGATGATAGCAACAGATGTGCAAGTGTGGTCTACATATAATTGACGCATGTATTCATCATGATAGCAGTTGTATGAGCCCCCAATAAAATGATTTACAAAAAATATTAAGTCTAGCTTGTGAAACATTTATAAGCTCATACTCAATAGTCAACCTAAAATATCTCCCTCCAACTTCAAGATGGTTATATCTGTAAGCATTTTGAAGAGGCTTAAATAAAACTTAGTCTGAAAGTATCTGGATTTCAGGAGAAAAACCTCCCATCAAATGTTCCATCTCTTAAGCCCAATGTTCATGAATTACAATTCTTTAGGCTACATGCACACTGTGGTCAGAGAACTGATTACTCCCTGGGACCTATTCCTTGAACTGAATATCCCAGAGAGCTGACAACTTTCCCAGGCAAGCACATCAGAGCTCTTCCAAATGTAGCAATAGAGTGCAATCATCAAGATCCCTTTTCAGGAAGTGGCCCACAAGGTGTCCCCCCACCCCCCCCCCCCATGCGATGAGACCCCCTGCTCACCTCATCATCCATCATAGCCTTCTCTATAGACTAACTTTTCTGAGCACATCCTTATGTTTCCTGCTTCTGTGTCTTAAACATCTTATTCATCCCTCCTGCCCTATTCATCTCTGATGTGTTCTTGAGAAGTAGCTTTTCAACTTTTAAAATGTAATTCAAGCACATTCTTTTTTATTAAGCCCTTCCTAACTGTACCCATCCGCCTTCTGGAAGGACCAAATAGATCATTTTATTAGGATACAATCTAGGCCTCGTACAATTCAGTAGTTCAATCATATCAAGAAGTGTTATACCATTGCTACCTCACAACCACAATCCGTTTTCCTTGTTATTAACTCCTCATTTTCCTGAAACCTTCCCTCCTATAGCCTCAGGAATCATGAATCCAGGCATAGTCTCCACGAATTCACCAAGGCTGGGTTTCCCGTCCCCCAAAACAGAACACATAACAAAGAGTCAAGGAGACTAACAGCAATAACAAAATACAACAGATGAACATCAGTCTGAAAGAAAATATTAAAAATTGGAGCAAGTATAAAATGTGCCAAAGGGAAATCATATGATGAAGTACTGGACTTAAACTAGTTATATCTGTCGCAAACCACTTTCTAAAGCATTCTGTATAATAGCAGGGCCCTTCACCTAGCTGATTTGTGTTTATAGGGAATACGCAGGGGGTTTCATCAACATGCATTGTCCTCAGAAGAGCAACTTATATCGTCATTATTTTGTGCATATGCTTATGCTTAAGAAAATATTTTAGCATGTTCTTTATAATGCCTTTGTGCCTCTAGCAATTTGTTACTGGATTGTTACCTTCTTAAGGCAGGAAACATTAACTAGTTAATACTTTTATACCGAATGTGTAGATTAGTGACTGACTTACGCTATTATATAAATGTCTGCTAAAATAAATAAATGGATAGTGTTATAAAGTTTAACATTTAATTTTTAGAAGAAGTGCTCAGGAAAACATTCCAAGCATATAATTTTCTTTAAGTTTAATGGATAGCAATATGTGTTATTTCATTATGATTTTTTTTACCCCCAATATCTACAAAGAAGCAAAGTCCCTTGGTAGCAATAGCTTATCATATTGAACTGAACCTCATTTCCTTTTTGGACCACAATTAGTGTTTTAAGTCAATAATGAAGCAGAAGACCAATTATATTGCTGACTGATGCTTTTTCATTTAGAAACATTACTATTAGGACAAAATCCTAGAGATGATTAAGTTTGATAATTATGTGAGTGATATTTGCAATTATGCACATGCATGAAACTAGCAAAAGGTTCTCAATAAGACCTTTTCTACATAATCTCTGTAAGAGAAGCAATTTATTTAAGCCCCAGTCATTGGGTTCCTGCTGACTCACAGAGAGTCTCTCGTTCAGGATGGAGCCTCTCCATAGGGTTTCTGAGGCTATGCAGTCAGACTGAAGCAGTCTCCCTCACCTTCCTCCCAGGAGAAAGCTGATGGGTCTCCACATGCATCTCTTCTGTTAGCCATAAAACACTTACACCTCTGTGCTAGCAGTACTGCTTTCCTTCAAATAGCCTGACAAATGAGGAAGAAATGTCACATGGCTTCTAGCAACAAGTGACTAAATCACTGTAGCAAGATTTAAGTTCTCCTCATTTTAGCTTGTAGAAAATATCAAAATAGCACAAAGACAATCATATATAACTTCTTGTTACTCCATAGGATGTAAATAAGAACAACGAAAATACAGCAAGCACTTTGACAGCTTTATGAAAATCATAAATAATACATATAAAGGGAGAAACAAATAGACACTATAGTGTATATGATAAGTTTCCACATAGAAAACACTATGCAATGAATTGAGCTGACATGAAAGTAGTAATATTTCAGAATATATAAAGTCCTCTAATTAACATGATCCATGTCATTCTTATTATTGTTATACTCAGGGAATATGCCGGCCAGTTAAATAGTGAACAGGAACCAAACCTTTCAGGAACAAGTGCTTGCAAATGAAGAAAAAGAAAGGTTTTTGTGTTGAGTTGTAGTATGGATATTAGCATCAGTTGCATTTCTGGAATAACTTAACTACTTATTAGATTTGGGTTACTACAAATATTAATAGTCAGGACTGGCTGATGGGAGGCACAAGCAGTTCACCCGAAGGGAGACAATGAGGCAATGCCATGTTGTTCTCCCTTCTGCAAGCTTCAGGGTGCTTTCTTCCAACTTCTGAGATGCCAAAGCAATGTTGGCTTCAAGGTCCAGCCCCTGAAGAAGGGCTCCATGGCATGAGCAATCCCAAACCACAGGTGTTTTCTTATCTTTTTTTTTAAAAAACCCACCAACATTAAATGGAAAACAAAATAACTACTGCTCTTCCAGATGAGGAATGTTCTACAGCCTTTGGACGTGAAAATTTTCTATCTGAATTTAACATTCCTGTCCCATCTTTAAAGGTATAAATCCAGTTTACTCCTGAGTTCTACTATCACAAGGGCAAATCTGATGATTTAAATAAATGTGATTATACATATGTTCTTTCACATCCATATGCATTTACCAAGATGAAGAAAACAAACAATGTATATGTAATATCAGAGAAGTACACCAAAAAGACAGACACACTGCCATTGAATTGATTCTGACTCAGCAAATCTGTAGAATAAAATAAAATTGTTCCTTAAGGTTTCTGTAGGTGTTAATCTTTATGGAAAAGGACAGATTCTATCTTTATCTGATCAGTGCAACATCTTGAATTTTAAATATGTATATAATAAAAAATTTCCTATTACTCATGAGCAAGTAATATATATATATATATATATATTTTTGGGGGGGGGGCATCACTGCTCTCTGGTGGTGGGAGTAAGAGGCCCAGCCCCACTGCTGGAATTGAATCTCCGTACCAGTGGGCCACAGTCCCGCACACAACCACGACACCACCGGGGCTCAGCCTGCAAAACAAAGTGATAATCAAAGGACTACAATTCAAAAGATATCATAAGAGTATGATTTACACTAACACTTTTTAATTATATGGATTCTATAATGGAAGAAGGAAGATTATATCTCTAGATTCACTGTACACCCTCCATTAGTCATTAAATGTTTATCTTAAAAAGGAGATTCAATGAATATTTCAAAATAGTCACCTTTGATTGTATTGACATCCACAAATTGAGTAGCCTACAGAAAATCATTAGCTAAA
Source organism: Nesogale talazaci (assembly GCA_004026705.1). Taxonomy (NCBI): domain Eukaryota; kingdom Metazoa; phylum Chordata; class Mammalia; order Afrosoricida; family Tenrecidae; genus Nesogale; species Nesogale talazaci. The sequence goes on along the minus strand of PVJH01002520.1, from coordinate 48,638 downwards.
GCAAGGTATGGCTTTCCTGATATGTTAGATATTAAATGGTGTAGTGATATTTAAACTAAATTTAATTATGACATCTACTTAGTAGATTTTAAGATGAGCACTCCTTTCCTGATGACTAAGATTTCAGTTGCAAGTTAAGTTTATTTTGGATATTGCTCTCCTAGATAAGAGAACTTTGCAATTCATTTACTTTCTGCAATACCCATGGGCAGTGTGTACACATTTCTGATGCTCTTCCACAGATTCAAAATGCCCACTGCTGATAACATATCATTTACTTCTGTTAGGCAAACAAAACAAAACAAAACAAAACATGACCCACAATTGTGTTATTTGTATCCATATCACATTGTGTAATGTTTGTTTTACTAAATGCACTTTAGAGATATGCCATAGGTCAGTATGAGAAATGGGCAATACTTTTATTTCTCCTTTGATGTTTCTTCCTGTATCTTAAGGCTTTAGGAACACACTTCACTTCATATTGTAGGTGTATTCCAGAAAATTACTGGGTGAATTACCTTGTAAATTTAAGGTTGTTTGCATATTATTTTTAGAAGTTACATATTACATAATCAAGTAATTAAATAATAAAAGTGAAATACTTTGTTGTTTGCTCTATGATCAGCACTTTTACGCTCAAGAAAAGTGGAAACAGAACAATGTTCAAATCTCTAAAATACAGCATGGTTTAGAAAACTTTGACTTATCCTTCACATAAATTTTTTCTGATGCCTTAAAAGAGGTTCAAAAACCTCACTCAAGCCAGAATGTTTAAACAAACACATGTACAAATAAAATTATCAGATTTTCTTAGTTTGAACTTTATTCATAAAAATAGCAGTTAGAGCCAATATTCCCAAGCTTCTTAATGCTCCACTTTTCCTTCTAAATCTAGATGTTTTCAAAATATTGATGTCTTTAATTCATAAATACAATAAATAGATATTATTTATGATTCATGGCTAAACTTCATTTGTAAGTATGGCTTTTTTTGCTACTGCATTACAATATTTTTGTAAGCCTTCATTTTTATTTATGGAGCTTTTGGTTTTATTTTTTATCCATTTTGGACAAGGCACTTGTGGTTTTTGCCCTAGAGTTGACTTAAGGACTTAAGGTTTTGAACAGATAAATATGAAGCAACAGATGATGAATGTTTTCTATTTTTTTCAGCATGGCTTTTTGTTTGATTATTATTTATTATTCTCTTTTTTTCTCCTTCTTCCAATTTTGAAGAACTCCAGGATATTTACTTGTAAGTAATTATATGGCCTCTTCTCTGGAGTAGTCATTGCTTTCAAAAAAGAGTAGACACCATCCACTAGTCATTTTGTAATGCATTTCTTCTTAAAAATTTTTGTATTATATTCTATCTGGAAAATCCTGAAGCATTTACCCACAGTCCCATTTGCTTTAATGATATTTGTTGTGATTTCTGGGATTGACAATGTTATGGCTATGGATGGAAATACCTTCACTTTTATGAATACCTAAAATTTTATCTAGTTATAATGAGACTGCTTAGATTATACTGTGGAAAATGGGTTCTACCATAGATTTTGTGCAAAGAAAATATCTATCATAGGGAAGGTATCAGTGAGGACTTCTCAGTGTGAAGACTTCTAATGATAAGTCATGGAAGTTGAGTACGTTTTTTTTTTCACAGTGACTTTAAGAAAATAAATTATTCTTAGAAAAAATCACAATGATCATGTCATAGTTTGCAGTTTTTCTTTGTTTCTTTTTCTCCTTATTTTGATTGAAGAAAATAAATATCAAGATAAAATATTTCAGAGATTTTCAAGAATATCTGAGTTTGAAATTGCATGTTAAAAATGAACTGATTGGGAAGATGAGGTTGTGTGGTTGCCAGATAATAAGCACAGGAAGGTCTGCTCAGCGACTGCGAGAGATGTGATTAGAAGTGGTTTCCTGCACTTCCTGGTTGTAAGGAATTCAACTTGAAAGGTAAGTAGACCAGAGTTTATTGAAGTGGGAGAACAGTGATGCCTGCCAACAGACTCCTCCTTACTACTGACCACCACAGAAGCTGCTTCTGTGACCCTCAATGCTCCCCAGCAAAGACTCTTTTTCCTGGCTCAAAGACAATCAAGCCAGTCAAACCTTGCTGGCCTCTATGGGGCTCTGCATGGATAGGCGATTGCATGGGAAGTTTGGCGCAGACATTCTCAGTACCCAAGCTACATGTTTGCCTAGTCCCCACCCCCACTCTCTTTCTTTCCTATTTTATTCTCCAGTGCCATCACGTCCCACCATGCACCCTTACAAAACACCATTGCACACAGCAAAAAACGATCAAAAGAAGAGAAACACCTTCTATAAGATGATTTTATTTTTTAATTTATTTTACTTGGTTTCTGTATTTTGTTCTTTTATAATAATTTCATTGATTTTTTAACCTGTCAAAGTTTTAAGGAGCTTAAGGCTGAACCACATGACTGAGAAGGAATAGATTATCATTATCTCAAAGTTAGGAATTTGATGTCGTTGGGCTCTTGTTTGAATGTCTCGCTTTGAGGGTGCACAATGAAAGGTGGCCTGGGGCTATCATATATTTACTATGTTCATGTCCTCATTGTTTTCTTATGAAATATATTAGTCTGGTAGGCATAGCACTGGCTTTGTGAATGAGTTTTATTGAAAGATTTGCTCTATTACCCACCCTTATTTTTTGTGGAGAGAGTGTCACTTGAGCGTTTAATCTGAACATGTCAACAATTCATGCATGGCAGTTTGAAGCTGACTTATACTTGTTCAATTTCTTTTCCAAACAGTGTTTGTTTGAAATTCTATAATATCAGCTAAATTAAAGACACTATCAAAAGATTTACCTTATGCTCCATGGGGGTATGTTATAATGTGTTCTCTGTCATAGAATCATAATGATGTCTCCAAATTAAACTAGTGATGTATACAGACTATAGATAAATGCATGGATTTTAGGTTTGCACTTAATTTTTGCCCCAATTTCGGAACCAGTAATTTAAAAAAAAAACAGTAATTCTTATGACATGGCCCCACTTCATACTATTCCCCATGAAAAGATCATGGAAGTATAGATCCTATAATAAAGTATGAAGAAATGAGGTGGTGCCCAACCATCAAAAGCAACAGTATCTGGGATGTTAAAGGCTTGTCTTCAAACAATCAGTCATCTACATGAGGCATCAACCAAGGACACAAGGAGGAAACACACCTGCCTATATGGTTCAACAATTGTAAATAATAAAGTGCATATTCAGAGAAGGGAATGGTATCATACCTTAAATTCTGATCATTTAATTTGCAAAAGGCTATGGATAGCAGCAGAAGCCCCAAATTCATTCTTATGATCCCTCATATTAATTAAGTCTATGCTGAATCCCGTTTGAGCATAGTGGAGAGGTATGGAATATCCTTGCTATCTGACAGAGAGCCTTGCAAAGACAATTATGGCAGATGAAATTAGGCTAAAGTGTAATGCCTTATCATTTTTCTCTCCCTTCTGATTTATTTTCAAGTTGTTTCAGTTTTTAATATCTTCTGCTTTCTTTTCCATTGAAGTTTTTCTCTACGTTGTCATCTTTGTTTTTGTTTGGGTTTTGCTTTCAATTTATTTGTATGCTTTTCTGTATATGAAATGCAGGATAGGTAAAATTATAGAGGCAGTAAGCAGATTAATAACTATTGTGGGACATGACAGGAGAGGTTGGGGAGAAAGTGGGAACTAACAAAAGTGAGCATGGGAAGGGAACAGTCTAAAATTGATTGTTGAGATGATTACACAAATCTTTAATGCTTTAATGATTGAAACATGAAATAGCATGATTTGTGAAGTACATACCAATAAATTTATTTTTAAAAATTTCTGATTAATAACAACTAGGAAAAAAGTTATTACAGGGAAAGAAGATATTGCATCAAGGCAGTGACCAAATAGAAGCAGGCATCCATTGTAACTCGCCACACAGATCTTTAAAACTCTCCAAGTGTCTTTGCCTTTCATCTTTACTGGCTCCTTTTAGGTGGTTTGCTTTGTTTGCTGGTAACTAGAGTCTTCATAATTTGTAAGCACCAGCCACTCCTCTGGAAAAAAGATGAGGATTTCTTCTTTTGGGAAGATCTATAATCTTGGGAACTCAAAGGGACATTTCACTCTGTCTACGGGATCACTTTGAGTTGAATCAGCTCAATAATAGTGACTTTCCTTTGCTTTTTATCTTATATCAAAATTTCTTCATTTAAATGATCATTTATACTAGATATGAATGTTCACATATACTCTACTATGAAAAAAACTTCCAATTTCTAATAAGAGGCAAAGCATGTGCTATATTGACATAGTCAATTGACCAGTCAAACTGTATTTCCCCTGTGATTAATGAGGTACTGCCTCACTTCTCTGTTCCAGACCCAGCTGCAAGACAGAAACACTGGTCTGTGGTTTCCCTTAATGTTCCAGTATTTTAAGTGTGGCTTTTTGAGGCAAATGACCTCACTTGCATGTTTGAGAAGCGAAGTCACATTGCTTTTGCTGATATTAATTGTCAAAGATATAGTGAAAGAACTGAGTATTCAATGTAGTTTTGCATCAATTGCTGTATAAATCATACAGCTGTTACATATTGTATTTCCTCCACAGAGAAAGGTAAAAATTAGCTGGGGGTAAGGCAGGAAAAGGGAAAAAAATAGTATTATGTGACAATATTTTTTCCTCAAGATTTTTGAAATGTATTGGTTTTAAACAGCTATTAAAACCAAAGCAATTTGATTTTCTTAAAAATGACAAAGGTAGTGATCTAGATACTGTTACAAAGTATGTTTTCCTTTACACTCCTTCCTCTAAAAATAATAATATCTGTCCTTGATATATAATTCTTGTTAGGAGAAGGATTAGACGACTATACCTATGGAAAAGAAGAAACTTTATCTTCACCAAATAGATCATATTCAGGGAGAATGGACTTACACACTTCTGAGTCTTTCAATACTAAAATCAATCTGAATATATTAAAGGGGTAAGAAGTACAGTATATAAAAATACTGAAATTTACATATTATGCCTTTATAGGTAGTTCTCAAGCATTCTTTTTTCTGGCAACTTCATCCCCCAAAGCTAACTTCAGATTGTATTAGAGGCATTCCCTTTCCCAATTAGTAGAGTAATAAGTTTTATGGATTTCATTGCTTAATGATTTATGGCTATTAAGAGCAAACACACTTGCATTCATGCTTTAAAAGGATGTAGTTGAGTTACAGGAAGGATTATAAGCAATGATAGTTGAATGTTAAGAGAAATAAATTCCAGTACTGTGAGGAAACTGCAGAAAGATTATTGTGCAGATAGATTCATTTTTATTGAAGTCAGGTTTTTTCTTCCCTGATTTCCCCAAGTTGATGTGCAATCAAGGCATTGAAAAGGGTATAGCATAAAATGAACTGTTTTAACACAAAAGCAATTTGGCTTAATTTTTAATTATATATTTAATAATATCAAGGGGTAAAAGTGAATTTCCACTGTAAATGTATATACTCATGAGTATTGTCTGTTGTGAGCTCTGGGTAGCCATTGCAGCAAATGATCCAAGCCAACAGAGAACAGACTGCCACGAGAGGGATGTGGTGGGTGTCAGAATACAGGAGAGAAGGAGGGAGTGTGGAGGCAGGTATGGTCTCTGCCTGTGGTTATTAGCCCCTAGGTGCTGTGAAGGTGGATTCTCCTTTTCCATTGTGTAGCCAGAGGTGGTCAAACATGGTCACCATATTCCCAATACCCAGATTTCTCTCATCATCTTTTTATTCTCATCTTATTTTTTATTCGATTGTTATTGAGAGGTTGAATTTCTACTGATTTCCTGTTTGGAAAAATGTTGCACACTCTGCCTTGTTAAATTATGTTATTTTGAGAGTAAATTAATTAAACATTTTCTTGATCATAAAACTATGCTGTCCAATCTGATACTTAATAACCACATGTGATCATTTATATCTGGATTGTAATAAAGAATGTATATCCTTAGTCAAATCAGATACATCTGAAGGATTCAGGAGGCCCTTATTGTCAGTGGTTGTCCTTTAGACAGTGCAGAACATCTCCAGTATTACAGACTATTGTGAAGACAATACTTTCTTGCAGTGGTCAGAAACATTTATTTCAATGGGTGATTTTTCTATTGTTTTTCACAAAAATTGTTGCTGGTGGGTCACATCATTTCTATTTTGGATTTTACATCATCTTAAATACAGAAAATAAAAACATACAGATGGGATAATCCAATATATCTTAAAGGTAGCATTAAAATATATTATCATCAAATCTATATTTACAACTTGAAAGAAATCATAAAATGTCAGCATAAAGTAAAAAAAGCATGTAAATAAAATGACCCCCTATTTAAATAAGAACATTTAATCATTTTAATAGCTTCCTTGATGCTGTTTCATTATCCCTGTAAGGTTTGAGATAACTGGATGACAATTCATTGTTTTTAAAAGAAGACATGACTCTGAATTTTCATTAGTTAACCTGTTTCACAATGAATTGAGAATGAATTTCATTTGATCAAATATCTGTTCACATGAGTAGCTGGACCCAAAAGCTGATGATAAAGGGAAATCAAATTGTATTATCGAAGAAAACTTGAAAGGAAATGATGCCCAACATGTAGCTAAGTGATTTTCATCAGCCATTTCAAGTTGTCTTCTTCAAGCCATGAATTTCTCTCTCCATATTTCCTGAGTCTTTGAAGTCAATTAACTCCATATCCATATTTTCAATTTCAAGGAAATTGAAATACTGCAGGTCCAACACACTGTCCTCCATTTCATCAGGCTTCATTATAAAACTGGACATAGGACCATGGTCTTTAAAGTTCTGAAAGAAGGCTTAAAATTCAGTTTGAATGGCATCTATGTAAATTTTAAGCATATTTACTCCTGCATTTGTAATTTCTTTATGAGTTTTTAGATAAAGGAAAATATTTAGATGTTTATTTCCCTAAGTCACCCTGGAATAGAACTATCTTACAACAAAAACTTTTCCATTCTTCGCAAAGCTTGAGAATTGTCTGTTCCTTGCCGTGTAATTGCAAATTTAAATCATTGAAATTATTATGCTAAGAATTTTAATTTAAAAAGCCAATTTTTATATTTAATCTGAGGAAAACTTTCACCAATTTCACTCATAAATATTTCAATTACATCAATGCATTCCACCAAGCGATTTAGAGCCTTTCCTCTGCTTAACCAACGAAATTCAGTATTCATTAATAAATCACTATATTCACAATTTCTACTAAAATATCTTAAATTTTCTGTGATTCAAGGCAAAACGAGCTATAATTATGCTATTAAATTTGATCTCTATGCTCATCACTTCATTTAACTGTTTTGAGGAGGCTTTTGCACATAAATTTTGTTCATAAATTATACAGTGAAATGAAAGTAGTGGTCTTCCAAGTTCCTTCTGCAATAGGTTTACAAAGCCAGCATGTTTTTCTAACATAGCTGGAGTCCCATTAATTGTGATAGAAAATAATTTTTTCTTCAAATCAAAAACATTTCCATTTTCAAATTTAATGAATCCTTGAACTTTCTTTAAAAAGTCAATACCTTTCGTAGTACCTAACATTGGTGAAAGTACACACAACTCCATGCATAACTGGAGAATCAATAGCTCCATAATGAGTAACTATTTCAAGCCTTGCAATGCTATTTACTTCTGTACCTTCAGCCACAGACAAGTCCAAGGAGATCTAGCTCATTCAAGTCCAAGTACACATATTGCTTTTCATTTGTTCATCTCTTCTCGAAGAAGACGGTCACAGAGAGGCGGCTGCTGATGGCTGTTTCACCAAATCGAAAGCACCACGGCTCAGCGATCAACCTGTACCGCCGTCCATCGCCATAAATCGAAAGCACTCACTTAAATTCGTTGGCAAAAATAACTACCGATCATCATAATTAAGAGTTGTTTAGCGGGTGACTAAAATTTCCCCAATGGGTCACTAGGTGACCAGCGGTTCATAGGTTGCTGATGACTGCTGTCTTGCATCTCTTGCCAAATTCTTTTGGAAATGTATAATTTAATTTTATAGTGTTTCAATAATCAGAAAAAGTTCTATATCTCTACGACCAGTTGCCTTTAAGTCTACTTTGACCCATGGCGACCTCATCTTTATCAAAGGAGAATTGTGCTCCGCTGGGTGTTCAATGGTTGGCTTTTTGTGTACATCACTGGAGCTATATTCTGAGGTGCCTCTGGATGGACTTGAACTTCTAAACTTTTGGCTAACAGTCGAGCAATTTTATTGATTCCACCACCCATAGATTCAATTAGAGTCAATTGATTCCTAATGGCCGTTTCAGACTGACTTAAACTGTGCCATATCCCAAAGCTGTAAACTTTATGGAAAAAAAGACTTCTACATAATTCTCCCAAGGTACAGCTTGAGAGTTCCTATCACTTAGTTTTTTTTTGTTTTTTTTTTTAGTAGCAGTCAATCACTTTAACTACTGTGCCATCTATAGCTCTTTTAATCAACTATTGAGTGGTAGCAAGCTTAGTCAAATCATAAGACTGAAGTGAAGGCCATTTTAGGAGGTAGCATATGATTAAGATGTGCAGACTAGAGAAATCCAGAGACACTCATCTATGTTTGTGCTACGGTTCTATAGAGAAGAAAACTAGGATATATATATATATATTTATCTATATATACATATACATATATACACGCACATATATTTATTATAGATAGATATATTGATATACCAAGAAGGAATATAACAGTTACAAGTCCACACAGCACTAGAGAGGGCTCAGTTTGACTCACTTTGTGGAACCGTTAATATGCTGGAAGTCCTTCAACTCACATGAACTGCTAGGTCCAAGGCCAAAAATGCAGGCAGCTGAGTCTTCCATCAGCTGAGGTAGGCAGAGTCTGCCCACACACAGCAGATAGTAGTGTGGGCTAGTAGCAGTCTGTAGCTCAGAAACTTAGCAAAGCAGGGCCTGATGGGCCTGATTTCAAACTCAAGCTCTAGTAACATGATCCACAGGTAAGCTTGGCCAAAAGGAGTATAGTACATAGGTTGAAACAGAGAACTAACTAAAGCAGCAGTAAGTTAGTCCAATCACCAGGAAGCAAAAGTGAGGGGACTATCCTTATAGAGTCATTTATCTGGTTGTCCTTCAAACAAGCTGGGACCTGATTAATATCTGCCCACATGTTCCTATTGGCATAGTTGGATTTTAGCTATGTCATAACAGATAATGGGAATATTAACGATCCTCTCCTGGTGTTCAAAAAGAAAAAATTAAAAAACAGCTAACCTACTGAGGAAGTGGTGTGGGCTAGTAGCAGTCTGAACAAAAAGTTTCACAAAAAGACCTGAACAAAAATTTCACTATGGAGGAGACCCGAGTGGCCAAAAGCATGAAAAAAATGCTCCTGATCATTAGTCATCAGAGAAAAGCTAATTAAAACAACCTGGAGATAGCACCTAATACCCTTGAGAATAACACACATCAGAAAATCAGAGCGCAACAAATGTTGGAAGGAATGTAGTGAGATAGGAATTCTCTTCCACTACTGTTGGTCCTGTCTCTATGCACTGCCTCTTAAATTTGATCTGTTGATATTTATAGCAAATGGAAATTGAGTTACCTTTTGTTGTAGGTACGTAATCTGTTGTGAACTTGAGACTGTTAAGAGTGAAAGGGTGAAGTTTAACCTGCAAATCAGGTTGCAGCTGGATGACCTCATTTTAGAGGTGCTAAGGACATAAATGGCTCACTGGAAGCCAGACCCATATTCTCTGCATCGTCTTCCTTCTCACAAGACACATGGAGCTACACTGACTAGGCCAGAGACTTGGAGCTGGAGGAGCCATGTGCTATAATGCTTCCCCTGAATTTCTACAGGAATTTATACCCACTGACCTATGATCTTCCTGCATTCTGCATCGTTGCATGCATTGTTGAGTCTGAAGAGGAAATTATACACTGGTATCGGATATATGGGCTAAAATTGCACATTTGGACTTGATCAGGACTAGCCTAGGGTGTTTCTTTCTTTCTATTAAAAATTTTTTTCTTAGTACACAATCACTTTTTGATATAAAGTTCTTTCTTATACATATATGGTTCTCTATATACACACTAATACAACTCAGCAATCCCTCTACTCCTCAGTGGTTCCCAATATGTGGGTTGTGACTCCTTTGGGGGTTGAACTACCCTCTCACAGGGGTCGCCTGACTCATAACAGTAGCAAAAATTACACTTAGGAAGTAGCAACAAAAATAATTTTATGGGTGAGGAGGTCGCTATAGCATTAGGAACTGTATTAAAGGGTTGTAGCATCTGGAAGGTTGAGAACCACTGCTCTACTGGGAATATACCCAGAAGATGTAAGAAATGAACAAAGACCAGTTGTTTGTGCTCCAATATTTATTGCAGCTCAATTCACAATTATAAGATTTGGAAACAATCTAAATTTCCATTGAAAGGCTAGTGAATTAGGAAACGCTTGCACATATACACAATGAAGTACTACACATCCCCCCAAAGCACTCAAGAGCACATGAAGCACATCGTCTCATGGAAAGAGTTGAAAGAAATTATACTAAGTGATGGTAGCCAAGCACAGGAGGACAAATACAACATGAGCCCACTGAGGGAAGTAGAGCCAGCACAGTAGGTAGAGCAGAAAGGTCACTTGTCTCACACTATTTGGGTTGAAGTACAGGCAGTCAGGTGGAGGAAAAACCAAACCCAAGGTTGTACATGTCATTTGAACACAAGGAATAGGAAATTTGGGGAAGGAAGAAGAGGGAGATGATGACACTGGGGGAGAAGGGAACTAATTTATCCAGGGGCATGGTATTGCTTGTTGTGTTTGTCTGGGTAGACTAGAGGAACAAATTTCATAGACAAACATATCGATATAAGGAACGGGTTTATGTACAAAAGGAATGGGACCTGGAGAAAGCATCCCAGCCCAGTACAGTTTAAAGTCAAAAATCCAATATTAACCCATATGCCCAAAATCAGTCTATAAAGTCTTCTTCCGACTCATGAAGTCACAGGTCAGTGAGTGCAGAATCCCGGTGCTGGCAGGGCACCTTGCCTTCAGGGCTCAGGGTCCCTCAACAGCAGAAGCAACTCATCGCTGGCAGAGGTCTCCATCTGGTTGCCCCAGCTTCAGAGGTCAGGCTCCATCAGGGCAAAGCTGTGTGTTCTCTCCGCCGGCTCCTCCAGCTTCTCGGACGCTGCCAGCTTGTCTTGTCCGTGATTAATCATCTCTGAAACTAACTCCCCCAAACTGGGGAAGATAGCTTCTCATCTTCACGAGGGAAATATCACGAGATTTCACAGGAGTCTCAGGAGAAAGCCATGCCTACATAGAGGCCTCATAGGCTACTCAATGGCTATATCCAGATTAACAGGCTAGACTCCACCCCTAAATTTCAATCATAAAATTAATATAAGCACATGACTGCCATACTTGTCTCTACAGAAATGGGAATGTGAGTGAAGACCTTATCACCACAGAACAAATCTTGAGGGCAACATATCTACATGGAGCAATTCAATTATCAGAGAAGTCTGCAGGGTTGTCCCCTATCTAAGCCAAACTTATGCCATCTCTACATGTATGTGCTACAGACACCACTCTAAACCTACAGGTTAGGCAGTGGGGTCAGGATGCAGTGCTCACATGGAAGCAAATCAAGAAGGAACAAGAGAGACTAATCTCTATTCTGGTACACCAAGTCCTGAGGATGATGTCCCTGCACAAAGCTACTAAAACACAGAGAGGACTGCAAGACCAACTTCAGCTTGAAACAATGTCCCCTCACTTTTTAGCAGACTGCAACAAAAATGGATTTTGGGGACACATGACCAGGAGTGAGTGTTGTCTGGTCCACCCACAGTGGGATGAACCAAGAAGGGAATGGAACACATCAGCAATTAAAGCAATTCCAAGCCACAGAGCCACTAAGGAGCCCTCTCAGTAGGCTTCAGACTATGAGGAGCAGTTACCAGAATCCCCCAGGACAGGTGGAGAGAAACACCAGCAGTCAGAACTAGAATTGTGTGTGCTTTTTATTTTTTTCTGCTCATTTTCTCTTCCTTCTCTGTTTTCATTTAATCATTTGTTTCTTTTGGCTTATCTGCATTATTTTGCCTACTTATATAAAATAGGAATGGGAAGCACATCTGAGGAGAAAGCTATGAGACATGGAGGCTGGGGGTTGGCAGGAGGCAGGGGAGCAGTGAACCAAAAAGTCCAGACAGTGAAACAACTAGGGCATTAAATCAACAGAGGAGGAGTTCTCGGTGGTGTTGGACCGAGGTGGAAGGTGGAATAATAGTAAGCATGATGGTGGGGTAGGAGGAAGGTAAAATGAAGCAGAAGAAATATCAAGGAAGCAAAAGTATGGAGAAAGATAAAAACATAGGTGGGTATATAAGTAAAAATAATAATTCATAAAAAGAGGTATTGGCATAAAAGCTATTATACCCAACTATCAAAAGATATAGCCTCTGGGGTATTAAAGGCTTGAAGATAAATAAATGGCATGGAGGAAGCACACCAGCTTGTGTGATCATGAGGTGTTGAAAGAATCAGGAAACGAGCACCAGAAGACTCAAAACAACAACAAAAATACATATATTTGAGAATGAGGATTTCAGGGAAGAGACCACAATCCATCTATAGACAATAGAACATCTCTCACAGAAGGGTCACAAGGAAGGGGTGAATCAACCAGGACACAGTATAGTACCAAGAAAACACATAATATTTCTCTGGTTCTTTGAGGTTTCCTTATCTCCCATTATCATGAACCCCCACCTGCCTTTCAGTTCTGACTAGACTAGAGCAAGTACACTATTACACATAAGAGCTCCAGACACATGGAATCCAGGTCAGATAAGTCCCTCAGGAACAGAAATGGGAGTCATGAAACCAGGAGCATAGGGGGAATGTGGAGAGGAGGGTTAGCAGGGGAAGCTGATTGCACTGATTGACACAAGTCCCCTGACCCCCTCCGCAAGGGGATGGACAACTGAAACATTGGTCAAGGGTGATAGTGATCTGTGTACAATGGACAACGGAATCCATGCCTTTGAATTTTGATTATGAGAAAATATTAAATATACTGTGGAATTCCAGAAGGTAAAAAAAACTACTATTTATCAAGAGGTCATGAGATTGGAAGGCTGGGGAAAGGGAGTAAAGAGGAGCTAAGAATAATGTCTCAAATAGAAAGTAAATGGTTAGCAAATGATGATGGCAACTGTATAAATTACGCTTTACATAATTGATGTATGTAAGAGCTATGAGTCCCAATAAAATGATCTTTTAAAAAATAAAGAAATGTTTGTATTTTGCAAATTTAATATACTTGTTTATAAAATGAAGCTTAATTGTGTATGTCCAAAATGGACTCATGTCCACTCACCACCTACAACATAAGCACACCACCAGAAAGCTGAAAATGTGATGGTGTTTAATCAATGCTTATGTTGCATTCGTTAGTGTACTGAATTTATTTCCATATGCAAGGGTTGTTAACCACCATATTTCAGACACTGTTCTGACACTTTATCAGCAAAATATATGTTTCCTTTGTTATTAATGAAATAAGTCAAGATTTTACCTTTGAGTATGAAGGGGTGCCTAACTCAAGGCATGTCAATTTCAATCACTTTATACGCATTCAAAAGCTGGACAATGGAATCCATGCCTTTGAATTTTGATGATGACAAACATATTGGATATACTGCGGAATTCCAGAAGAAGAAATATATAGGAGAAGAAGTATAGTCAGGATGCTCTTTAGAAATGAAGATAGCTGGACATGGTCTCAGGTAATGTTAACACTTTAGCATATACTAAAGTATGCTGTAGGACCCTGTAGGACCCTGTAGAAGGATATTATGCTCATTACATAGACAGTAAAAAAAGAAAACGACAAAGATCCTTTATGAGAAGGATTGACACAGGGCTTTCAACAATGGGCTCAAGCACAAAAAGGGCTTTGGGCTGCTGAAGGACAGGTCAGTGTTTCCTTATTGATCCATAAAACCCATTGCCGTTGAGTCCATAATAGCTCAGAGTGACTCTATAAGACAGGGGAGAATTATCTCTGTGAGTTTTTGAGACTGGAACTGCTTACATGAATAGAAAGCCCTATCTTCCTTCTGTAGAGTCCAAAGCATCACCAGTGTTCTGCAGGCATTATAAATTGTGATGTCGTTGGTTTGCTATACCGTCTAGAAACAGCAACCCTTTATTCACTGAATTATTACTTGGTATAAATCACTGGAAAAAATAAGATAAGATACCACCTTATTTGGAATATTTATGCAGAATCACAAGTTCTTATGGTATGAGGGGGCTATATTTTCCCTCTCTGATTTGAATATTGTTGTATCCTCGCCCATACCCTAGTATTTGCGACACACTTACACTGTGAGGTACAATTTTTAATATTCTTTCTGACCGCTACAATTATTGAGATTTAACTATACCTGTCATTCAGCTATTTTCCATTTCTCTCCATTTGAATTTAAAAAATCCAGCTCACCCTGTACCTACTGCTCCTTTTCTTCACCCACCCCAAAAGGAAAAATAGAGTTTCATGATCGTTTTAGATTTTTATCATTTAAAAACTCATGACATGAGCCTTTTCATTGCATCATTTCTCACTTGGAAAAGTATATATTTCCACCTGTTATTTAATTACTTACTAAGGTTATTAGGCTGTAGGACTGGCCTGTGTTTCTTTTTGCTGTCCAGAAGGTCACTAGTAACTGAATTCTACCATTGGTTTGGAGTTCTAGGACATAGGATTGAGTGCATGTTCTATGCCAACCATGATGTAGCTACTGTGACTTCAGATGAAGGAATCAGAGGATAAAACTCAATAATAAATATGGAAAGAGTGACACTTTAGAGAAAAATTACTAGAAATCCATAAGAAGTAAACAAAAAGTAATTCTGGAAATAGGGGAGCACTCAGACCCATTAATTTCCTACAAGAATGGATAGCACTTTGAAAGTGAGGTACATTTTGTTATGAAAAATATAAATAAGGTCTTTTCAAATACAATTTTCAAGAATCTAAGACTCAGGGGCAAGAAAATGCAGTGACAATAATACCGAGACATACTTATGTGTCTGTGGAATTCATACTGGGCTTTTCTTCAAAATACCAGACAAAATCCTTGGCACTTTTTTTTTTAAATCACTTTATTTGGGGCTCATATCACTCCTACCAAGATCAATACATACATTAATTTTATGCAGACCACATTTGCACATTTGCTGCCATCATCATTCTCAACACATCCTCCTATTTAGACCCCCGGTATCAGCTTCTTATATGTCCCCTCCCTCTCCATTCTCTCTTTCCCATGAACACTTAATAATTTACAAATTGTCATTATTTTGTCATATAGTCCACTCTGATGTCTCCCTTGGTGGCTTTTTATATGGAGATGTCCTAGAGAAGATCCTGAAATGCCAACTGGGGGATGACATCCATTCCCTCAGGTCCTCCCGAGACTGTCAGGAGTCCCATCTCCTGGGATCATACTCCAGGCCTCACTCATCCCTGTTCCTCTTGAAAAGCAGGGCTGGTGTATGCAGCTCATGACCTGTGTTGAGGAGCCTCTGGGGTCCATACAGAACACTCGACCCTGACCCTTCATGGTCTACTTCCTGCCTAGATTCTATGTTTTCCCCAAAGATCCCGTACCCCGTAGGCTGTGGTTAACCTGTGGCTGATTCAGACCTGGATAATTAGAAGCCCCAATCCCCAAATCTTGTGAAAGACAAGGAAGTGACACCGCATAGAGAAATTTCTAGAAATCTTCATAAAGCAAAGGATAGGTGGAAAGGGGAACCCAGGAATGAAGGAATTGCCCAGATCAGTTAATTGAAACTTGGAAATCTCTATTTTTTTTAATAAGAATGGGACTTCCTTGAATATGAGGTACACACTGTTATGTAGAACAGATATAATACTGGTTTCCAAAGTAATTTTCAAGAATTTCAGGGCATAAAGGAGTAGTGGCAGGGTCAACACATGCTGATAAGTCTGTAGAACTTATACTGGTCTCTTCTTCATGAGGGCAAGTAACATTCTCTATAGTCTCCTTCTGGAAAAGACCTACATAGAAATTTAGAATATAAACTGAAAGATGACACCAGGTCTCTCTTGAGCAGACATGTCCTAAGGACATCCTGAGTCCAGGCCTAGTCATGTCAAAGATTCTTAAGTGCATATATGGAACCCATGAACTTGGAGCCCTCCATGGTCACCTTCAGTCCTGTGTCCTATGTCTATTAAACAGATAGGTCCTTATATCCCAGAAATCTCTGATGGATCCAAATTCATAGAAGAACCAAGGGAATAAAAATTCCCTTGGTAATCTAGTGTGTTCTGATGGCATAGTGAGTTACTCATAGGACTGGTAAATGATAGGTCTGCAGTTCGAAGCCACTAGCTGCTTTTCTGAAAAAAGATGAGATGTTCTACTTCCATAAAGAATTATCGTCTCAAAAACTCAAAGTGGAAGTTGTACCCTTTCATATGGGGTCACTGTGAAGCAGTACTGACTTGATGGCAACAAGCCAAACATAGAATGTTATTATCATATGTACATTTTGCTTTAGTTAATAATACCACTAAGTACATGGCTTATGTTTAGAAGATTGAACCCATCTTGCTTTGTTTTGAGGATGTCCTTATTTGATTTTGGTGTAGTGTCTTACTTATGAATTTTTTTGGTCTTTAAATAAATAAATAATGGGAGGGCATGGATGTAGTTCCCCACTACCACAAATGATGCAGTTGAGTTTCCCACATTTGGGAAAATTGCAGGGGTCAGCACCTGGAGTGCAATGGGTGTGCCTCATCAACCTGCGCAAACTAACTTTATGATCATGGTATCCCCCATGCCAGGTAATTGACTTATGAATTTTGGTTTTGATTGCCTTTTCTAAGAAATTATTCCTCTTTTTACCCTCTCTTTTAATGTCTATTTTAGATTTTAATAAAACAATTTGGAAAGTGTTAACTTTTGCTCTTATAAAAAGTTTGCATAAGAAGTTGGATATGATTAATATTAAATTTTCCTCAAATGTCTGATGTAAAAAGGTCAGAAATTTCTTTTGGAAAAGATTTTAAATTGGTTATGATACTTTGCTTTTCCAATAATTTGTCTATTTTCTCTAAGCAGTTGAATTTCTTGACATATAATTTTAAACAATAATTTTTACCACATCCATGTCTTTAAGATTTGTAATGATGTTTTTGGTAAAGATTTACTAAAATATTTTCAAAGAATTGACATTTGTTGGCTTTATCTTTTTGTATGTTTTAATTTTTACTGTTATTCTCTATCTTCTTTATTAATACTTCTCTTTGACTTACATTGAGTTTAATTTTCTATTTTACTTGTCTCATAAGGTGAATGCTTAGATCATTGATTTTAAACCACTTTTGCTTGTTAATATCTAATTTTATTATATACATATATATGTATGCATATATATTGCCATTAGCTTTGTTTTATATAAATTCTACCATTATTAGTATATTGATTCTTGAGTTAGAATTCTGTGTAAAATATTTTCTACTTTTCATTGTGATTTCTTCTTTGGCTCTTAGGTAGCTTAAAATGTGTTGCTTATTTCTAAATATTTGGAAAGAAATTCTTAATGCTACTTAATTCAAATATAGTTTGTTTCTTTTTATCCTTGGCAATTAATAATATGTACTATATATATTGTAAATGTACACTATGGATTCTTATCTCTATACTCCCTCTGAAGTTATTCCAGAAAATTATTGGCTATGTTGGTGACAATACCTGGTTAATCTGTACCATTCACCACAGATTAATCCCTTTCCAGTTATTTCTCTCAGGTCTACTTCATTCAACCATGCACACAATTTTGTCTTGGAAGAATTTTTATTCTGTAACCACTAATGCAGCACTTCAGACATAGACATTCTAAGGTCTTTCTCTCATAATTCTAGAACAGAGCTACTGAAGCTTCTGTCTTTACCTTAAAACTAAAATAATAGACAGGAAGAAGTTTAGATAGCTCAGACTATATTTATCCACTGACTACAAACTTGTTCAGTAGTTCCTGAAGTCATAGTTCAATGTTTGTCTCCTGTCAATATGTCAGGCACAAATCTCTTCTAAAATTATCAGTAAAATGTTTTTTCATATATGTTTATTTGTATTGGCCTAGAAACAGAAACTTATAATTTCCTACCCACCACATAATCACATGAAGTCTGATTTAAGCAGTAGTTTGCTTTTATCTGCACAGTTAAATATTAGCTACACAAAAAATTCATGAAAAGGGACAGGAGGATTTACTAAGGTTAATAAGACATTTCCAGAACATTAAAAAAATCATCCTTTTGAGAAGATTAGAGCTACAAAAAGAGAAGTATAACATTTCTTTATTGTTAAGTATCATAGAGAGGTGTCTAACTTAGCCATGCTTAGAATTAATGAGGGCAGTAAGATTATGTACTCTTTGCTCCATGTTATGCCAAGTTTCTACTTGAGCACTTGTCTCACCACTTAAAAATATAATTATGTTTGCCATATTGCATGCATCATTAATCTTTTTTATCCCCTTGAAATCTTTTCTGAAAGAGGATAGCCAAATAAATAAATACATTTACTTAACCTCTCTCAATTCCAACCACCTTCCCCATCTAACAGGAAGAATCATCTCTATTTCATAAAACTTTTATGAAGATTAAATGAGAAATCTCTTGTAAAACATCTAGTGAGATATTCAAGTCATGGTAGCCTTTTAGTGCATATCAGTTTTCCAGCCTTATCTCATTTAGTTTTTTTAAATTGTTGTTGCTGATTGTTCTGGTCATATGGGCTGTTATTAATGTGATCAGACCATCTGATGCTAGGAATCATTCCAATACCTAAAGTGTGTAGTTTTAAGTTTGCTTTATTTCTTTAAGCAGTCACACCCCCAAACCTGTAGCATAACTACTATTTTTCTTTTTAACAAGTTCTTTTACTTCACTCAGAAGTCCCTGAGGAAAAATCCTTAGGGAAGTTGATTCCTTATAAATTTACAAATTCAATGTTTCATTCCTTCGCTGCCATTTTCCAACCTGTCAAACACATCTGTTTTGCTTTTGCCTCAGTGGGTTCTCTGCAGGAGTCAACTTTTTGACGTAATTATCCCAGCAATCTCATTCTCAATCCCAACACTGGCAGCTCACTTCTGAAATGCTGCAAGATATCTTACAGATTTTTCTATTAGTGACTCTTTAGAGCTACATTTTTTTGAGGGGCGCGGTAAGATTCCCAAATGGAATCAACTGCTTGACTCTTCCTACGCTTCATGTTCATTCTTGTGCTTAAATGAATAATTTATGTTTTGTGGCTCCCGTTTGAAGCAGATACCCTGAACAAGAAAGTTTTTTAGCTCTGCTCTTCTTCAAGAAGACTTTCAGCAATCCTTTCTCTTAGCATTTTCACTGATGGTTCAATTGAGGTCTAAAATGATGACAAATATGCTATAGCCTTAAGATGCATGATAGAAAAGTCATGAAGTCGGCCTTCCCAGGGGTCTGAGAATTCCAAAAGAAGCTACATGCTCTTTCAATGGAGACATGTTTATCTAGATATCAGAAATTCTGACTCATAGCTGTTCAACCTCGTACAAGCTTTCCCTTCTCCACATTATCCACATGACATCTGACATTTCACAGTTGAGTACAACTTCATGATATTTTCTATCCCACCAGTCTAATAACAATCAGAGTGGCAATCACTTTCTAATACTATTAAATGTTAAGATTTTTCTTTTTTAAAAAGATAATCATTTTATTGGGGGGTTCTTACAAATCTTACAACAATTCATCTTTCACTAGTATTAAGCATCCATACACGTTATCATCAATAGTTCCCAAACAATTGCTTTCTACTTGAGCCCTTTCATTTGATTTCTTTTTTAAAAGAATAATTTTATTGGGAGCTTTTACCACTCTGATCACAATCAGAGTGCATATACATCAATTATATGCAGATCATATTGGCACATTTGTTGCTATCATCATTCTTGGAACATATTCTTTCTACTTAGCCCCCAGTATCAGCTCCCCATATTTCCCCTGCCTTCCCCCTCCGCCTCCACCATGAACCTTTAATAATTTACAAATTGTCATTATTTTATCATATTGTGCACTGTCTGATGTGTCCCTTCACCCACTTCTCTGTCTGTACCCCAGGGAGGAGGTCATATGTAGATCTCTGCAATTGATTCCCCTTCTACTTCACCTTCCTTCCACCCTCCTGGTATCACCACTCTCATCACTGCACCTGAAGGATTCATCTGTTCTGAATTCCCCATGTTTCTTACTCCCGTGTACATCCCCTGGTCTAGCTGGATTTGTAAGATAGAATTGGGATCATGATAGTGGGTGTGAGGAAGTATTTAAGAACTAGAGGAAAATTGCATATTTCATTGTTGCTACATTGTACCTTGACTGGTTCTTCTACTACCTGCAACCCCTCTGTAAGAGGATGTCGGCTTCACCTCTTACTGGACTTTGGATCCCCAATCTGTACTCCCTTCATTTATAGTGATGTAATTTTTAGTTCTTTGATGCCTGATACCTGATCCCTTCAACACCTCATCATCACAAGGCTGTGTGTGCATCCATGTGAGCTTTGTTGCTTCTCAGCTAGATCACTACTTGTTTACTTTCAAGCCTTTAAATGTAAACTGTAATTTATATTTCTTCATCTATATAGTTTCCTCTGAATTCATCCCTTCCCATGAAAGAAGTCACAATCTTCTCTACTTTCTGCATTGCACGCACTTCATTTTTAAATATTTATTTTGTATCTTTACCATCTTCCAGAGTTAATTCTCATTATAGTCTGATAAGATTTTATAAATACTTGCTAACTAACTTCCTGTCTCCTTGGTATTTACAATTGCCTTATATGCTTTTGAAAACTAGACAAGAATAAAGGAATTACTAGAAGAATGGATGCATTTGAATTATGGCATTGCTGAAGAATACTGGAACTACTGTGAACAGCCAAGAGACCAAAGAAATCTATCTTGGAAGTGGACCAATCAAAATGCTCCTGAGAAGAGAGCCTGTCGAAACTTCACTGCATGTGTTTTGGATATATTATCAGAAGAAAGAAGTTGCTCCTGAGATCCTGTTTGGTAAAGTAGAGGACCCATGAAAGAAAGAAGAGTCACAATTAGATGGACTTATATACTTGCTATAACAATGGGCTCAAATATATCAGCAATCGAGAGGGTGGCACAGGACCAGGAAGTGTTTTATACCCCTGTGTACAGGACTACTATGAGCCCAAGGGGACTTCATAGCACCCAACACTATCTTTCTCTAACTCTCACTTGCAGTACATTTGCGAAGTGCAGTATGTCCTTTGACACAATGTTTGCTACTTCCAAAGGTATTGATTGGGGAGCTGAGTAAAACAAAATCCTTGGCAAAGGCAACACTTTCTTCATTCATCATGAGGTTGATTTAATACTCTAGTTGTGAGGGCTTTTGTTATCTCTATGAGGGATAGACCATCCTGAAGACTGTGGTCTTTGGTCTAGTTCTTAAGGGCTTCAAGTTTTCTTAACTTTCAGCCAACAAGCATGTTTCCCTTACATGTTGCAGGCTGTTGATGAGTCTCCCTCCGATTCTGATTTAGAGTCCAGTCTTCATTTATATTGGCTCTTGGATTGTTAGTTTATAATACATGTTTGATAAATATGGTGAAAGAAAGTAGACCTGATGCACAGCTTTCCTGTATTTAAACCAGGCAGTATCACTGCCTGGCAGTTCAGATCTGTCAATGAGAGTCACCAATAGTCACCGCCAACTGAGCTTCACACCACATCTTATCCTTTCTCAAACTTATGCTCAATACTACCGCAAGCACGCCTTTATGACGTGTTTCTGCATGCTTTACTTCTTTAAAAAATACTTGACTAGATCCATGTACTCATAGGAAAATTTGTCTATTAGTATGCTGCACCACATCATGTATCTGTGTCTCTCTTCAAGTTAGAATAAAGTGCCAGGGTTAGGGGGAAACAAAGCAAAGCAAATATTTAAGGAGATAGCATATCTTTTTTTTTAAACCCACAGTGCACTATAACAGTACATGTTTGCTGAATCCATGCATGAAGGGAAGAGGGTATTGGGAAAGCATATCTTCAAGCAATACAATATATTAGTCTATTAAATGAAATATTTTAAAGTAAATTTAGAAAGAATAAAAGAGATTTCTGCAGGAAAGACATGCACACACACAGACAACTTTAAGAAAAATCATGAGTGCTATCTATTTTTAGCAGATATAGACCTTCCCGTGGCTCATCACAGTCCAAGTAGAGTGAACTGAGATGCTGCCTAAAAGTGGTATCACTAGGGAAGCCCTGAGAGTGCAGACCACACTGGAGACAGAGCCACAGGAAGCAAAACTAAAATGACTGTCTATAATATTTTTGTGGAATGCTTTAGCAGAAACTTATTTTCTATTTTTAATAAAAATATCACTGAAGATAATGATAAAACTGAGAACATTTTATTAGCTCATCTTACATGCTGTATTATAACTATAAAGCTGAAATTTTAAAGTAATTGACTTTATAGATCTTTTAATTAGCCCTCTTCAGAGCTCCCATTATTACCCAATTGCCATGAGTCTTCCTATCATGTGGTTTTGTCTTTGTACCTTATAAGCATGATTTGTAGGTTCACATTGCAGTTGTTTCCCATATAGGCACTGATTTTGACAAATCTTGTGTTCTAGCTACAATATGATGGCTACTATTTTTGTGATCTTGCATTACCAACTCTTTTGAGAATGCTTACAAGCTTCAAACTCACCATCCTCCAGCCCATTCTGGCTCACAGTGACCCTATAAGACAGAACAGAAATGCCACTTTGGATTTCCAAGGCCTTAAATCCTTACAGAAACAGAAGAAGAAGAAGATCCTGTGAAGGAACTGAGGGACTTTAACTTTGAACCTTGCAGTTAATATTTAAACTTGTTAACCACTATGCTTCCAGGGCCCCTTTTGAGCATTAAGTAATAATTAAGTGAAAAAAAAGAGAAGAAACAAAAATGGTATCTACTCAGGTACTAACAACCTTACAAGTAATCAGACAAGTTAATGGTAGAAAGATTATAAAATTATAATTAAGATCTATATTATCTAATATGTATTTAATTACCTTGTAATAATATTATCACATATTTTTCATTACTGAAGTTGAGAATAGACATTTCTAAGGAATGTATACATTCTGATATGGGAGAAGGTTCATGGTGGGGGGTGATAACAATGAGTTCCTACTCTGCGTGGCACTAACATTAGTGATGCCACTGCTGCCAAGAGACCCGTGTCATCCCCCGCAGCAGTGGATCCTGATGTGGAGAATTTTTATCAGCTGCATAATGAGAGCACATCACCAGATTTCTTCCTAATGCATTTCCGTCTGAAGCTCGATTGCAGCCTGTTCAGCTTCACAGCCCCAAGCAGACCTCAAAAGGCAGAAGAGTGGTGACTGTTTATGTGGTGCCGAGATGGGGAATCAAGCTTGGGACAGAGGCTAGATATATATAGAATCCTAGAATTCTACTACTCAGCTGACACTCTGTCCCAAGTGGAAGTCTAAGTATTGTCAGCAGGGAAAATAGAACCAAAAAATTTTCACTCATTTGTGTCTACATGTCCAATCAAGCTGAAGACCTTGAGAATCGCTATTTGCAAAATAAAAACCATGTGGCCTGAGCTATAATTTTTGGGCTAGGCAGTTAATATACTGCTGTCAGGTGGGAGTTATGTAGTGCTATTCCTTGATGTGACCTGATGTGGTAAGTCAGTCAACTCTCAGAGAAATAAGGGTGGGAGTTGCTGCTGCTAGGTACCATCAGATTGATTCTGACTACGGGGACCGTTTATGCACAGAATGAACCGGTGCCTGACTGGGTCATTGTCATCACTGTACCTATACCTGAGCCAGTGTTGCAGCCACTGAGTCATTCCGTCTCCAGGACGACCTTCTCTTCCCACCCCCACCTCCACCCTACCCCTTTACTTTACCAAGCAGGATGTTCTTCTCTAGGGACTGATCTCTCCTGACAACATGTCCACAGTATGGAAGATGATGTTTTGCCATCCTTACCTCTAAGGAGAACCCTGGCCTTACTTCTTCCAAGGCAGATTTTTTTCCCACTTAGTAATCCATTGTACATTCAATATTCTTCCCCAGCTCTGCAATCCAAATGCAGTGATTCTTTGGTAGTGTCCCTTATTCAAGATCCAACCTCCACATACATATGAGGCAATTAAAAGTACCATGGCTTGGGTTAGAGGCACCTTAGTCTTCAAAGTAACATCCTGTTTTCTTTCGGTATTTTCAAAGGTCTCATGTAGCAGATTTACTTAATGCAATCCATTTTTCGATCTCTTGATTGCTGCTTCTATTAGCATGGGTTGTGCATCTGCGGGAGAAAAAATTCTTGAAAATTTCAGTCTTACCTCCATTTATCATGATGCCACTTCTTGGTCCATTCGTGAGGAATTTGATCTTCCTTATGTTGAGTTATAATCCACACTGAAGGCTACGAGTCCACGTTCAGCCAGCAAGGTGTGTCATCTGTACATCGCAGGTTGTTTGTGAGTCTTCCTCCAATCCTGATGCCACATGCTTCTTAACGCAATTGAACTTCTGGGAAGATTTGCTCAGCTTGCAGAAGGAAGGAGTATGGGGGATGACACAGCTGTGATGCACATCTTTCCAAATTTTAAACCATACAATACTCCCATGCTCTGTTGGCAAAGTAGCTGTCTTCCAAATTTCCTGGCATAGATGAGGGAGTGTTTCTAATGATTCCTCAACTTCTTGAAATAAAACCATTGATGAAATGCATTGTGCTTAGTATCCTTATAGCTGTGATCCATTTTTCTCTGTGATTTGGTTGGCAACATAAATGAAATGAGGTATTGCTAGCTTCCCGTCTACATAACTCATTGTATATATTCAAAAATGACAAAATGACTTTCTTCTTCTGGAAGTCCATCTAAAATAGGAAAATTCAGCTATATAGCCAAATAGCTATTATCTTAGATTCAGGTGGTAATTTGAGGTTATTAAAATGGGTCAATAAGAGTACAATAAAGAATCAATAAAGCTATTTATTCTTTGTATCTTGTTTGAATTGATAAATGATCAGGTGATCATCTACTATGTAGATGACTTTATTTAACATAGAAAGAAGTACTAGTCTTGCAAAGATTGTAGAGAAAAATGGATTTATAGTAGTAGTGCTTGCTTAGAAGTTGCTGTAGAAGAAAAAGAAAGATGATAAAACATTAAACACCTGTCACCACCAAGAATACTTCACCTAGTCAGAAAGTCTGGCTGAATCCCCGGTCTAGCACTTTCAGATTGGAAGAGGAATGAACACTTCTAATAAAGAAATAAATCTAAAATGCTTCTTACAAATGTGAGTAAGGAGAGCATGAGTGACTTTGGGCATATTAGTAAAAGGATTGATTTCTGAAAATAAACATCATATTTGGTAATGTAGTGGATCACCAAAATAAAAAACAAAAACAAAAACAAAACTTTTCATAGATGAGTTGATACCGAGCCAAGGTAATGCATTCAATCATATCAGTGATTATGAAAATGGCACAGAATCCAATGTTGTTTCTATTTTTCCTGTTACACAAACCACTGGTATGAAAAAAGTCCAGTTTGATAGGAGCTAACAATTTCTGCCAGATGCAGAAATGGTTTAATGGTAACTAATGGCAATAAGTTATGGTATCTTGAACAAATTATTTATTCTCCTGAAATTTATATCAACATACACTATTATTAGAGTACTTAAACTCTTTTAAATGTAAATATAATTTATAAAATTTTAAATGTTATATCTCTATATAATATTAATTCAGTATTAACTAAATATATGCTTTATGATTCTTAAAATCCTGTGAAGGATGAAAAAATGATAAAAGTAAGCATGTGATTCTTGGTTTAGATAAATATTTATTTGTCAATATAGCAAAACAATTTTTTCCTTATATTAAAATAATAGAAATGAGTGAAGGATTGTTTCAGCCTTCCCCCTAAAGTTTGGGAATTACTTTAAATTTTCTTTGGTTTTATGCTTTCCCACAGGCAGTTTAAAATGTCACATACACTTATAGTAGATACTTTGTAAAGTAAAATTATGCAAAACTCTTCATGACAATTCTCATCTGGGATATAAACACTTCTTGTTTCCTGCTTGTGTTTTCAATAAAGCCATAGCATTTAAAGAAAATTACGCAGAATATAACTACACATATATTTTCCAAAGCAACATGAAATAGAAACGTTTTCTTTTTTACAAAAAAATGTGAAAGAAAAAACTTGAGAATTTACTTAACTGTCTCTGGAAAAGGGTAATTAAGTTAACATTGAGCTCAAATCTGCCAGTTCTCATGATCTTGCTCAAGAACTTCGGCCTTTCTCTCCCACCAATTAGGGTATTATGTACATACTCTTCAAAAATGGTTTCCTTTCTCACTCTTCCCCTTAACCCCTTCTCATTTTTCTCCTCTCCTCCAGAGAGAAGTCATGAAGCAAAAAGTTGTTCTGGGAAGTTTTATTCAGGGCAAGGAAAACAATTGTCTTCAATCAATGGATTAATATCCTAACAGTGACTTTTTAAAACCATCTTTTTGTTTTCTGATGTCCAAAGACCACCATCCCTCCCAGGTTTTAGTACCAGATGGCCGGTGAATTGTTGTGATGTTGGACACTCTACTCCTGGTATAGTAGATATCGGCATGGTCACCCAGGGAAGACAGGCTTTAGTGGAGCTTCAAAATGAAGACAGCCTGGAAGATGGATCTGAAAATCTACTTCTTAAAAAAAAAAAAAAAGGAGGGAATGTCTTATAAGTGGCAGTGGAACGTTGTTTATTATAGTGACTGATGATGGCTCCTCAGACGTGAGGCCTCCAGAAGCCAATTGGAGAGCTGCCTCCCCAAAGTAGAGTTGGCCTTATTGACATGAACGGAGAACAGTTTCTGAGACCTTTCTTTACATGAATCGAGATGGGAGAAATTCCTGCATATATGCATCAATTGGAAATCACCAAGAATGAAGTATAAAGGATACAAATTCATATGAACCGAAATGAACTAATATGAGCCATTTTAAATGGTCTCAATAACCAGATGGTCTATTAAGCTGGGGATGAAAAATTGATAGGGAATTATTAAAAAAGAAAGATAGAACACTTCAAGGCCTATTCAGAAATATAATGTCAGTAATAGGGCATTATCCATATGCCTACAAGGAAGATCAATTGTATTACTCTAATTAAAACTTTCACACTGATCAATAATGCCAATGATGAAGAAATGGATTTTTACCAAATTCTGGACTCTTAGATTGACCAATCATTTAATGATGCTATTTTGATAATTATTGGTGACTGCAATATGAAAGTTGGAAAAACCCATAAGAAGAAATCAGAGTTAGAAGCTATGATCTCAGTGATAGTAACCATGTCGAAGATAGCATGATAGATTGTTTCGATACCAGCATCGCATTCACTGTTAACACCATTGTTTGACTCAATATAGACTCCAGTTCCAGGGTCGAAGTTCCAGGGTGAGCACAGTTCCAGGGTCGAAGATCAATAAAAGACCATAGTAACGAGTTCCCCAGTCTTTGTCAAATTAAGAAGATTGGCATTATTTTAAGATTTTTAGCTTTGCTCATATTGTTGCCCCACTCTATTCATGATTATATTAAAAAGTCTGTGAAAGAACCACATTCAAAGTCCAATCAAGGATCTTTTAATGTGATTCCTTTCTAGGTGGTGAGTAGTAGTATTAAAATCAGCAAACCCCCCCAAACTCATCTTCATAGGGGTTAGTGCTGCCTCATAGCGACCTCATATGGGTTTCCGAATTTCTGAGATTATAACTGATAGCAGGACTAGAAAGTCCAGACTTTCTCCCTTTGAACTGCGGATGACTTTGCACTGGCCACCACACAGCTTGCAGCCCAACTCTCCATCACTGCACCTTTTAGTGCTTTTGGTATCAGAGTCACGAAGGCTAAGATGCCCAGAGCCTATTAGATTGGTGGAAGGATTTCTTGCTACATGTCTTTGATTTTTTCACTCTTTGTCCCAGATAGGAAGATACCAATATGTAAACTTTCGATGACTAACAACAAGTTTTTAAGGGCCCAGTGTCTACACATCAATGTAGAAGGTATACTATTTTCTTTGTGAATGAATTTCTGCCAATTGACCAGTATATTCTCTGGTACTGTAACAAAAGACCTCTTTAAAACTGCTGAAACACAAACAGGCCTTTTTGAGGACAAGGATGGACCTGAAGAAAAATCATGGTCCTTTCCATGGCCTCATGTACATTTGAAAGCTAGAACATGGAACATGAATAAGGATAGTCAATGAGTAACTGATGTCTTTGCATTTTGATGATGACATAGAAAACTAAAATATCTCATTAACTACCAGAAGAATAAATAAACTTGTCAAGTCCATTCAGAAGCAACAAGAAGGAAAAAGATTGTGAGGGACTAGACCCCACACTGGCATACCACACCCTAAGGATAACGTCCCTGCATGGATCTGCTAAGTCACAGAGAGACTATAAGGCCAACAACAGCTCCAGACATGATGTCCCTTTGCTGTAGCATACTGTGACAGAGGACAATACAAGGGACACATGATATGGAGTGAGTCTGGTCTGACGAACCCCACAATGGGGCAAAAGGAAAAGGGAACATAACAGATCAACAATGGGAGCAAAGCCAAGCCACAAAACCTCTGAGGTGGCCCCCCCAAAAAATAGACTTCAGGCTAGGAGGGGCAGTTCCCAGAATCCTTTAGGACCAGTGGGGAGAAGAAGGCCAGCAGACAGATCTGGAATAATGCTTGTCATGAGCAGCATGATCAATTATTACTTAATGTGCTTAGATATTTTCGTATGCTCAGTTTATTCAATGCAAAGAAACATAACACAATCTAAAATCTCAACATTAATTAAAGACTAAAGGATAAGAATAAGAATAGTCATGGGGGCCTGGTAACAGTACTCTACACACAGGTTATTTTAGCATCGTAGTCCCAATAAGCAGGCCTTCCTCATTGTACTCACCTCAGATAGTGTTGGAGAGAGCACGAGTTGATGTTCTTCATTCCTAGCTCTCTAAAAAAGCCAGTGTCTCTACCCAAGTTTAAATAACTATTTTAGCTGGCCCTTTGACATCATTTGGAACTTCCATGGCATTCCATCAAAACTTAGGGTTCCCCACAGTTTTTGGGTAGGTTCTTATGACCATCTGTTGCTTCTGTATTTTAGCCAATTTTGGGGCAGGCCTAAGTGTCACTTTTATAGTTCTTCTTAAAAATGGAGCTTGTTCTTCAGCCCACAAGATTGACAGTTCAAATCCAGCAGCAGCTCTCCAGGAGCAAGGCTGGGCTTCCTAATCACACGAGGTTAGTGATGCCACACACAAAAAATTGAATTTTTTTTTTTGCTGCTTTCTATGATGTGGTTCAAAGTCTTGCAAGGTAGTTCAATACCTTAAAAGGAAGTTCAAGGATGCTCTCATTATATATGCTTTTTGGTTTTTCATTTCACTTTTTATTCTATCTTTTTTTTGTTTTGCCTCTGTTGTTTCTCTTTAGCATGTCTATATAAGGTAGTCATGGGAAGCAAATTCAAGAAGAAAGAAATGGGACCAATGGTTCTGACGGGACTAGGGTGGGGAGTAGAAGGTAGGAAAAGGGGGCAATGAGCAAACAATACCAAATAGATCAAATAGAAAATTAAAATCAATAAAGAGAAGGACATGGAGATCCTGGTAGAGTTGGAGTAACAGCAATATAACTGAAAGGAATTATTGTGAGGCAGGTGGAATAATGGGGAGCAGGATGAAGATAAAAGAAAACAGAGGAAATATCTAGGAAGCAAAGCTATGGATAGAGGTCTAAACAGAGGTGTGCAGTTATGTAAATATATTGACTCAAAAATAGAGGCATGGCAGTCTATGTACATAAATTTGCATGACAGTACATTGAGGAAGTGAGTGGACATTGGGCCCCTGTTCAAGCCCTCCATCAAGGCAAGAATACTTTGTTCTAACAATCTGACATTCTGTGATGTTCACCCTTCCGACAAGCTGACTGAAGACTTTATGGGTGCATAAGCAAATATGGTGAAGAAAGCCAACGGTGCCTGGCTATCAAAAGATAAAGCATTTGGTGTCTTAAAGGCTTGAAGTTAAACAACTGGCCAACTAGTAGAGAAGCAAGAATCCCACATGGAAGAAGCACACCAGCCTGTGTTACCATGAAGTGTTAACAGAATCAGCAAACAGATACCAGAACACCCAAAGCAACAACAACAACAACAACAACAACAACAAAATATTGTTGATAACAAGAAGGGTCATAACAGAGATCCCCCTAACCCATTGTAGACAAGAGGACAGCCCCTCACCAGAACATCACAAGGAGGGGATGAGTCATCCAGGGAACAGTATAGCACAGATGAAACACACAGTAATCCACAGTCCTTTGAGGCTTCCTCTCCCCCCATTGCCATGACCTCATTCTTGCCTTTCAGTTCTGGCTAGACTGGAACATGTACACTGGTACAAATAAGAGCTCAGAACACATGGAATCCAGGTCAGATAAATCCTTCAGGATCAAAAATGGGAGTCATGATACCAGAAGGGCAGAATGAAGCTGGGGAGGAGGAGGGAGAAAGGGGCATCAGATCATGATGATCGATGCAAAACCCACTCCCCCCCCCCCCAATCCCAAGGGGATGAACAACAGAAATGTTGGTGAAAGGAGACCGGTGTCAGTGTTAATATATGAAAGTAGCAATAATTTATAATTTATCCAGGGATCACTAGGGTTGGAGGAGGGGAAGGGAATAGGAAGAACTGATACTAATGGCTCAAATGGAAAGTAAATGTTTAGAAAATGATGATGCCAGTATATGCACAAATATATTTGATACAATTGCTGTGTGGAATGTTATAAGAGCTGTGAAATTTCCCAAAAAATGACTTAAAAAAAGAAAGAAAGAAGGAAAGAAAGAAAGTGAGAAAGAAAGAAGTGCAGCCAGAATGCTCCTCAGAACTCAGGTTGATGAAAATTCTGACATTTCTTGGACATGCTATGAGAAAAAATTAGTCCCTGGGAAAAAAACATTATGTTAAGGAAAGGAAAGTTCAGGGAGAAAGAGAAAATGTTTAACACAATTGATGGACAACCTGACTGTACGAATCAACTCAAAGCAGGGTAAATGCTGTGACTATGGTGCAGGACTTGTCATGTCTCCTCCTTGGCCCATGTGTCTCACAGGATGAGGTGCTCTGAGTCACAAGTGAGTCATTAACATCTTGTAACCTTGTAGAAAGAAGCATGAAAAGTTAATCACCTCTTTGGTGTGATTTATAGCCACTCACAGAGAAATACATTTCGTATTTCCTAATGCATCAACAAGGAAGGTACATTCACTTGCATCTCTTAAAATATATTACTCAAATATCTAATTTTAAAAATATTTGCTTAGGAAATCCATGAAAACAAGCATACTGTAATGGTCAATATCTGTAAGTCTAGATTAGTAAATCATCTAAATCAACTAAAAAGGTTATCAATCTTTTTAATCAGGCAGTGTTATAGATTTAATTGTGTCCGTGGAAAATATCTGTCAACTTGGCTAGATCAAGTTTCTCAGCATTATGTAATTATTTTCCCTTTTGTAATTTGATGTAAATATCTTATGTGTTATAAATCCTAACCTTTATGATGCCAATGTTGCAGAATTAGAGGCATATTTGTTAATGAGGCAGGCTACAATCTACAGGATTAGATTGTGTTATGAATCAATCTTTTCTGAGGCATAAATGAGATTAAGACATGAACAGAGAGCAGAGGGAGCTTGGTAATACCATAAAAGATGGACAAGGTGAATAGTATACTATTTGGACCCACCATCCTTGTATGAAATACCTTCTAGAACAAGTGTAAAATTGATGCAAACATATTTGGAGATTTCCTAGGAATAGAAACCCTCTAGATGTTGAAAGAAGATGAGGAATTTCACCAAGTCAATGCACAGTAAGCCTTCATTTCGAGCTAGTGTGCTGCATTTGGACCTCAAGCCTCCTAAACTCTGAATAAACTTTTTCTGGGTAAAGACATACATTTATTGGGCTGAGCCCCAGTGGCGTAGTGGTGGAGTACAGGACTGCAGCCCACTGGGCTGGTGGTTCAAATCCAACAGCAGCTCTCCAGGAGCAAGGCTGGACCTCCCAATCCCACTAGAGGGCAGTGATGCTTAAAATAAAAAAAAATTAAAAAGACATACATTTATCTATTTCTATTATCTCAGCCCCAGATGGCTAATACATATGTTTTTTCCACCATACATCTCTAAGTTCCAACTATTAATAGTAGAAATTTGATAAAAATAATTTAATTGAATAAAACACCCTCTACCTCAGAAGTATCACAGAAAAATGAAGTATAAAGATAATGCATTTTTCCATGACTTTTTTGAACCTGCCTTGTATGTGAACAAGAATAGTATCTGATGTGGTGGGACTGTGTGTGAAAAATTTAACCAGAAGAAAGCTCAAGAATATTAGGGTACTAATTCATTCCTTATAACATAACTGGCAGGCAACTCGCTCTAGAAAAGGCTTATACCATTTTGCAAGTATAGCAGATGAGCTAAACTCTAACCCTATCCTTCGTCAATCTTTTATTCCTCACATTGGAGTTTTTATAGAAGCAAAAACAAAAGCATCAGAATAGTCACAGATGATTGATTTATGGAATTTTGCTACATAGTTTTATATAAAAGACATATTGACTGACAGCAGAGCTTCTGTCATCTCTGCTGTATATTTGTCATAAGACTAATACTTAGTTAAATAGTATATCCGGTCTTAATTTTTTCCTTTATCTTTATTAAATCTTTATTGACCAACTGCACATGCACTATTTTTCACATAGTAAGGTTCTCTGGGAGAGGGAATGTGATTGATTCTTGCTTTGATGTGACTCAGGGTTATACCCTGGTTATACCTTTGAGCCAGCAACACATCATATAGTTCACATCATGTCAATGCATAACATATATAAATAAACTGGATATGTGATATTACTGGAACGTTTTAAACAGATGGTGTGGTACTGTGACAAAATACTTTCTAATTGAATAAAAAAATCATATTGGAGTAAAAGACGTGGGTTGCACAGTTATGCTTCAATGTGGTTTTACCACAGTCTCACCAGGGAAAGGATATTCAACTACGAAGATTATGCTCACTGAACGTTCTAGTCCTTTGTGCATATTTAAAAGCCCCCACCCCCTTCACACCACAGCTGGTGCTTGTTTCCACCACTGAGTTTTAAATAATTCAGTGAAATTATTGAGAAACAAGGAATGCTTTGCATAATTTTGAAGCTTCATTACTATTTGCACCAAATGTTGCTGATCAGCAAGAATGCCGCAATGGGAATAGTGAAGTCTCCCATTGAATTGAAATTCAAAACAAATTGATTATTCTCAAAATTTTAAGAGACTCACCACAATATTCTTTAACATTTAGTACACCCAAATCATAAAGGTAGATTGTAAGACTGTGACAAAGAAATCTATTTGTGATTGTTATTTCTGGATCATTAACAAAAATAGTGTGTCCTTAGCAGCAGCATTCTCTTTGTATAAATTTTGCATGTGACTAAACAAAGCCTAATTTACTGAAGAATATAGAATGACAAATATCACATAAGCTTCCTAAGAGACATAGAGGAGTATAAGAAATAAACACATTTCAATAATCCCAGGTGAGAGCATACTTACTAAGCGGGCCACAAGATTCAGATATTAAAGAAAATTTGGCAAACCAATGAAGCATAGATTTGAGTTCAGGAAATAAGGCCTTGAAGCACCTAACCTGAGATATTAGAATTAGAAGATGAGCAAATTCATTTGTCTTAAGAAAACAAGGTTTGGATTTGAGAAAGGTTAAAAAAAAATCCCCAGACACCAATTAGTTTTACTCACAAGCAATCTCACAATCTAAAATTACAGTATTCAGATGTGAAGGTAGCTTTCTTGTGTGAAGGTAGCTTTCTTGTGTCTGATTTTTGTCATTCAAATAAATGTGTGAGTAGTTAACAGGTCATGAAGAATGAGTAAAATTCCAGATCTGAGGAATTTCAAACAAGCCATTGACTTTGCTCACGTGACCTGGAATAATCAGGTAGGCAAAACTGGAAAAATTAGACTTACACGGAAAAAGGAAAGCTTCCCAAGTAAGGCAATCTTTCCACTACTGGGAAGTTTATCAAAGAGAACTATTTATTGAAGCTGGAGGATGGTTCCTAATGATTAAAATCACTTGTCATATGTAATTTTTGCATTAATATTTCTTTCACAACTGAGACATTTAATGTCATGCTCTCCATCTTATGTCTATTGACAAAACTAGAAAATCCCTATTTATATGTTCATAGAGATTATTTGAATAATGGTAAGGTTATGGACAAGCATATCATAATTTTGGTATCATAGAATATATTTTATAATGTTTGTCCCATATGAACTTGTGATTCTACATAAATATCCCATTAAAGAAGAAATCCCTCCTTGCTCACTTATTTATCCTCAACAAAGAGGGGAGTTGGTGTCATTGAAGTTGGTATGTTCTGTCAAATTAGTTCTGACTCATACCCACACATGCACAGCCTAACAAACACTGCCAGCCTCACAATCATTACTGGTATGTTTGGGTTCATTATGTTAATTGAACATGAGTGATTTCCTCTTTTCTTTTGTTGACCTACTGTGTCAGGCAGGGTTCTCTTAGGGAAATAAAAATCAGGACACTAGTAATTCTTTTTATATATTTATATATATAGAGAAAGGTATATAAGATAAGAAAGAAATAGTAAACTATCTATAAAGCAGTACAGATTGCTCGGTGCAACTCACTTGCGTGAGGCAGCTATAAGACTGGAAGTCCTTCAAGTCTTGAGGGCCGCTGAGTAGTCCTCTGTAGAGCAATTCAGACGATCTAGTCACAGGCAGCAAACAGCAGAGCAGGTCACCAACAGTCAGCCAGATGACAGAGTCCAACAGTCCCCAGCTCAAGAGCGGTATATCCCAGGAGCGTGGCGAAATAGAGCTTGAAGGCACCTCAACTCACAGCAAACACAGTCCACGATTAGGTGTCCCACGGGTAGTGTTGCTCGGAAGTCGAGGCACAGGACGAACAAGGCAGCTCACTGGTCTGAAGATCTGGAAGCAAGAGAGAGGGCGGGACTTGCTGAGCCCTTCCTATCTCTGCCCTTCAATTCATCCCGTGTGTTCATTGGCCATCCCGCCACAACAGACCCACCAATCTTCTGTGGCCATGTTCGCATAACAAACCTACTCATCAGACCTACATTATCTGTCATGACAATGTCTCACCATTTTCTCTTCTAAGGAACAATCTGGCTGCACTTGCCTATGACCTATTTAATATTCTTTGCCAACCCCTTTGTACTAAACAGGGTTCTCTAGAGAAAAAACAACAACAGGAGCTTATGATTTTATATATAGACAGATATGTACAACATGAAGAAAATAACCCAGCTAATTAGTCCACAGAGCAGTAAAGACCAGTTCAACTCACTTCCATGAGACACTTAACAGACTGGCAGTCCTTCGACTTACAAAGGCTGCTGAGTCTTTGTAGAGCAATACAGGCAGCAAACAGTAGGGCAGGTCACCAACAATCAACCAAATGGCAGGTTCCCAGCAGTCCCCAGCTCAAGTGGTGTATGCATGAGCAGTGTTGTGAATCCGATCTCAAAGG
The DNA here is from genome assembly GCA_004026705.1 of Nesogale talazaci. Classification (NCBI taxonomy): domain Eukaryota; kingdom Metazoa; phylum Chordata; class Mammalia; order Afrosoricida; family Tenrecidae; genus Nesogale; species Nesogale talazaci. The sequence continues at coordinate 12,628 of PVJH01002520.1, read as the reverse complement.
AACCTCAAACTATAGCAACAAGGTCCACAAGTTGACTGCCCCACAGGCAGTATAGCTTGCAAATTGATGCAAAGAACTACCTAAGGCAGCCACGCACTGCTGTGATCATAAGAGAACAAGAGACAGAAAGGCCAGACTTGCCAAGTCATTTATCTTATTGCCCTTCAAGCAAACTGTTTCTAGTGACTAGGATGGCACAATAAACCTACCTATCATACCATTATTCAAATATTTTAATTTTTCTTCAGTTGTCCTTGTTCATCAACCATTTTGCACCTTCATGTGGCAATTGCAACACTGTGGTTTAGGTACAAGGTCAAGTGTCAGAGTCTCTTATGACATACATGATGTTTCAACATTTTTATAAAAAAAATATTCCATTATCTTTCAATTCCATGGATCCAAGAACTATTTGAGGTCTGATCATACAACTTGATAACCTTCCACCTTGTTCAGGTATGATATCCTTGATCATCTCTTAACTTCTCTAGCTTTTGATCACTAATTAGTGTTCAATGAAGCAAATCCATTTTTAAGATGGTCTCTAAATTCAAAGACAGCATTCAAAAAAGTTGAACTTCACCTCAAGTTGATATTATTCTATCACTGACAGCAATGTACTTTAGGATAGATCTGGAAATTTTTTTTTTTTGCAATGAATGTTATATCACTTCTCTTAATGTGACTATGAAGATATTGCTATTGTGATTTTCCAATTAAAGATGTCAGTACCACACTTTGTTGGTTTACTACTCTCAAGTACTGATGAGTTAAATATTCTATTTTATTTTTGAAATTTTTTCTAGATTCAAATGTCATAATTCCACTTTCTGATTATTAATCCATATATCATGTTTCTTCTTATTTTCTATAAGATTTGTGCCCCACGAGCAAATACCATCTACTTCATTAATGTAAATTTGACTTTAAGAAGGTAGCATTTCTTCAGTTTTATTTTGAGTGTGTTGAAGCATGAATGGTTTATTCCCAATATTAGATTGATTTTCATAAAAGTTTTATTGCATAACAGTTTAGAGGTAGATGGTTAGCTCTTTCTTCCTGATGTGTCTTAGTCTGGAAGTTCAATGACAATCTGGTCATCAAGGACAAAAGGCTATATTTGAAATCCTAGTGGCATAGATTTCAGTATCAGAAGAACACACAAACCACAAACCACTTCAGTATGAGAAACTGATAGACCAGTGGTATAAAAAGAGTATTTGTGGCAGTTACACAATCTCCTATCAAGTTGAGTGAAAGAGTGAGCTCTAGCCTGTCAATCAGGTCATAGCCAATGATGCCTTTGTTTGAGCATGTCCTTCTGAGAATTCTGGGAACTCCTGTTTTCCTCCCTGGAGGCAGGGTACCCTTGCTCTGTTTCACCTTCCTGTTGCTAAGCCATGTGGAGACACACTGATGGCAGCCAGAGCCCTGGAAATGCTCCCACTGCTACTAGATCCACAAGACTTTCCACCCACTGGCCTGTGATATTCCTTCATTAAGCATCATTGTATGTGTTGCATGAATCTGAAGAGGAATTTAAAGATTCGTATTGGACAAATGGACTAATATCAGAAGTATGGACTTGATCTGGACTGGCCTGAGATGTTTTCTTTTTTTAAAAATTAATTTTATTGGGGGCTTTTATAGCTCTTATAACATTCAATACATCATTTGCATAAAGCATATTTGTAGACATGTCGCCATATTCATTTCCAAATATTTTCTACTTGAGCCCTTGATATCAGCTGCTCTTTTTCCCTCCCTTTTTAATGTATCAATTTATTGGGGATTCCTACACTTCCCCTCACAATCTGTACATACATCGATTGTATGCAGGCCACATTTGCACACTTGTTGCCATCAACACTTTGAAAACATCCTCCCTCCACTTAGGCCCCCAATACCAGCTCCCCATATTTCCCTCTCCCCTTTCCCTCCCCTATGAATCCTTAATAATTTATAAATTGTTATGTGTTTTCTTAATATGCAATTAGTTTTTGATATAAAAGTCTCCAATAAACATGAGAGTGTCTCTGGATTTGTTTCTATAGTCCACCAGGACTAACGTATTTCTCAATAGCCATTGAATATAGTATTAAAGGAAAATATGATTTTTAATAGAATCACAAAGATATGAGAAAACAAAAGTGTTAGGCTAGTTTATCTAGAGAAACAAATCCAGTGGGAGACATATGTTCATAAGAAAAAAGCTTTATATCACGAAGTAATTATACACTAAGAAAATATCTCAGGCGATTCCAACTCAAACCCATAAGTCCCTCTTCAGACTCACATAGTCACAGGCAAAGAAGTAGAATGCAGGAATATCACAGGCCAATGGGTGAACAGTGGTGCTCAGAGTGGTGATGTGAGCCTCACAGGTCTCTGCGGAAGCATCGCGTCAAAGCCAGTAAGCAGAAAGGACAAGACAGAGAGGGAGAGCCAGACCATTTTCCAGAGAGATATATATCTCCATCACACCTCCAAGCAAGATCATCAGGCTGCAACTCGCTTAACAGGATCAACACCACTCCTATTTCTATATGCCTTCTATACTTTTATATGGCTTCAAGTTGACATGACTATCGTGCAACTACCTCAGCAAGTAATAACCAGCCTTTTAAACATTCAGAACCTGTATGAAAATGGAGATGGGGATGTTCTTTTTAAGGAAGCTGTTCTTCAATTATCGCATTGGCACTTGCATCTTCAATATTTGGCTACTTCTAAATCTTGGGATATATCTCCATGAAGGATAAAAATATAGGTATCTGGTGAAATTTTAGCAGCTGTTATGAGAATAAAGCATGAGGTAGTACAAAGCTTATGATGGATTAATATTATTATTAATTAGATTATTAGATTTTAGATTTAGATTATATTATTTAGATTTTATTATTATTATTTAGATTTTAAAGTTGGAAGAATATTGTATTTTTTGCATTTGTAACTTTTGTTTGTAGAGCTTACAAGGCTAAAGTAATTGTATTTTTCTCTCATCTCTATCTCTTGACACATAGACATTATTGGTAGAAGACATAGCACCTTGGTTGAGTAATCTTTTATTTGAAATTCACATTTAATTAAAGTCATATGCTATATGAGACCACTTTCTTTTATACTTGTGATTACTGGTGGATGCCAAAGACATTGTATACTGAAACTAGAGCAAGAAATTTCTGCTTCTGTGCTACTAGAAACAACCATGACTTGCTTGCCCGGTACTCCGTGTTTTGAATAGGTCAGTGGTCTGCATTACAATCCCTGGAACATGAGTGATTTTATTCATGAGCTCCATCTGTAGTAATCATAACTAGTACTTAGTTAAATAATAGTAACTAGAAAGCAATTACAGCAGAGCAAGCTTTCACAGCATTCGAGGGCAAAGGTGGAAAAATCAGTTATTGACTAATTCCTCACCCAATCTATGTTGTGAGGTTACAGGCTGCATATTGTTGGTGCCATCGAGTTGGTGCCTACCCGTAGGAGCCAAATGCACAGCGGAATATAACACTGCATGATCCTGCTCTACCTCACAACTGTTCCCATGCCTACGCCCACTGCTGCAGCCACTGCCTCAATCCAGCTCAGCTTTCACCACTCTTCCACTTTACCGAGAACGATGTCCTTCCCCAACAACTGTCTCCCAGACATTATGTCCAAAGTGTGCACGATGAAGTCTTGCCACCCTTGCTTCGAAGGAGCAGGCTGGCCTTATTTCTTCCAATAAAGATGGGTTTGCATTTTAGCTGTCCATGGTACTATCAATATTCTTCCCTAACACTATCCTTCAGATGCATCGATTTTTCTACTCTCTTCCTGATTCAGCATCTAATCCTCACGCGTTTAGGGCAGGTGTGCCTGCTCTTCAATATTCTAAAGAGATCTTGCCCTGTGTATTTATGCAATTCATGTTTTTATCTCTTGATTGCTGCTTCCATGAGCCTTGATTGTGAATTCAAGTAAGAAAACATCCTTGATAGCTTCAAGCTTTTCTCCATTATCATGAGGCTTTCTTTTGATCCCGTTGTGGAGATTTTGGTCTTCTTTATATTGACTTGCAAGCTACACTGAAGGTGACAATCTTTGTTCTTCCTCAGCAAGTACTCTGATTTCTCCTCACTTAGCAAGCAAGGTGTGTCATCAGCACAGTTTCAGTTGTTAATTAGCCTTCCTGTAATCCTGATACTCTGCTCTTCTTCATATAAGCCAGTTTCCCTGATGCTTTGCTCAGCATATAGATTGAATACATTTGCTGTGAGGATATGCATATTGAATCCCTTTCTTTCTTTGAAACCATGACATATTCTCTTGTTTTCATCACACAACTGCCTTTTGATTCATGCTCAAGTTCGTCAAGAGTACATTGAAGTGTTCTGGAAATTCCATTCTTCTCCCAATTATCCATTGTTTGCTGTGTTGCACACGTTGAATACCTTTACACAGTCAATGAAACATAAGCAAACATCTTCCTAATATTCTCTGCTGTGAACCAAGTAACATTAGTGATGAGCCTTTTTCTGAGTCCTCTTCAGAATCAAGCCTGAACTTTTGACCATCCTCTGTCAATATGATACTGCAAATGTTGGTGGATAATATTAAGCAAAATTTTACTTGTGCGCAAAGCAGTGATGTCAATCTATATATAGTTTGAGAAATCTGTTGTTCAAACTCTGTTCTTGGAAATTGGTTCAGGTATGGATCTCTTTCAGTCAGTTGGCATAGTCTAATTTCCGTGGTATAGACATATGAGTGCTTCCAGTGCTTCTGAAAATTTTATGAAACATTTCATGAGCATTTTATCAATTATTGAAAACTTGTTTTTGGCTAATATACTCCGTGCAGTTTGTTTTTCTTTCAGCACCGCTGCTCCTTTCTCATACTCTAACTTCTGAAATGAACTATTCACTAATATTTTTGGCACAGGCAATAATTCTTTTTTTATTTAAATCATTTTATTGGGGACTTGTACAAGTCTTATCACAATCTTTCCATGCATCCATTGTATCAAGTGCATTTGTACATTGTTTGCCCTCATCATTCTCAAAACATTTGCTTTCTACTTGAGGCCTTGGTATCAGCTACTAATTTGTTCCCCTCCCTCCCTGCAACCCACTCTCTCATGAACCCTTGAAAATATGTAAATTATTATGTCAAGTCCTACACTGTCTGACACATCCCTTCACCCACTTTTCTGTTGTCCATCCCTCAACGAGGGGATTATATGTAGATTCTTGTAATTTGTTCCCCTTTTACCCCACCTTTCCCCCAGCCTCTTGGTACTGCCACTCTAACCACTGGTCCTGAAGGGATCATCTATTCTGAATTCTCTCTGATTTCAGTTCCTATTTGTACCAGTGTACATCCTCTGGTCTTGCTGGATTTGTAAGGTAGAATTCGGAACACGATAGTTGGGGTGTGTGGAGGAAGCATTTAAGAATTAGAGAAAAGTTGTATGTTTCATCATTGCTACACTGCACCCTGACTGACTCATCTCCTCCCCATGATCCTTCTGTAAGAGAATGTGCAGTTGCTTACAGATGGGCTTTGGGCCCCCAATCTGCACTCCCCCTCATTCACAATGGTTTGATATTTTGTCCTTTGATGCCTGATACCTCATTCCTTAGACACCTCATGATCACACAGACTGGTGTGCTTCTTCCACACCAGTGGGTTTAATTGCTTCTCAACTAGGTGATCGCTGGTTGACCTTCAAGGTTTTAAGACTTGGTGCTATATCTTTTGATAGCTGGCAGCCATCAGCTTTCTTCACCATATTTGCTGATGCGTGCATTTGTCTTCCATGATCATTTTAGTAAGGTGAGCACACTATGGCATGATTTTTTTTCTTTGATGCCTGATACCTGATCCCTTCAACATCTCATGATCACACAATGGAAATAAGTTTTCCACCTCTCTTGATGCTTTTTGCATCATTAAATATTTTTGCTTACAGAAACTTTCAAATGGCTCTATCTTTTGAAAGGCTAGATACTATTATATCAGAAGTTGTACCAAAATCTTACTTCTCCATTACCACTATACAATTTATGTGCTACTGAATTTATTACCTAAGTCAGCTGCAATAAAATACCAAGAAGTATGAAGCTTCAAAGGGCAGACTTTACACTCATTTTTTGGTAGGTTTGTTGTTGCATTTGGGTGGTGGCATTCTGTTCACTTTTAAGAAAGCTCCTTTTTGTATCTTTTAGCATATGGTTATCCCATAAATTTCTCATGTCCTTTAGTTTACATATATCTAACCACCTTCCTTCCTCTCTCTTTGTGTCCACCTTAAAAAGTTCACCTTAAAAGTAGAAACAGAAACAAATGCCTACATATTCTGGTATGGCCTCATGTTAAAGTAACTGATGATATTAAAAAAAAAAAACTTACCTCTTAACCAAGTTGTATTTACAGGCACTGTGGGCTGTGTTTTCAACACACCCCCTTAAAAAGACCCAAACATTCCATCCATGAGAATTTTTCAAGAAACCCCAAAAGAAAAAAAAAATAGAAGGATGTGTTACTTAGAGAAGTTTTCACTTAGTACCCTATAGTGGCAACTTTTCTTGTTAAAGATACTATGAAATATCCTTTTGTTTCTATATATTTCAAATCTTATATGAAAGTAACATCTGTGTATAATAAGCCTGGACCAAAGAATATGTACAACAAAGTAGTTTAAAATGATAGTAATATTTCCTTCTAAATGTACTATTTCAATATACTTCTCATGAAATATGTGTATTGGGGCTGGAAAAATATTGGATTTGTCCAAGGTTTCATTTCATTGATACTCACAATTATGCTTGTAGACATAGTAGCCAAAGAATCCATCAAGGTATTTCATTGGGCAACTCTGCAAAATAATGCTTTAACCTTTTAAAGAGCAAAGATGTCACTTTGAAGGCTAGGGCGCACATGAGCCAGGCCATTATCATTTCAATAGCCTCATGTGCAGGACCTCTGCTGCTGTACTGGTTCCTTGTTGGGCTTCTACCTGCAAGGTCAGCAGTTCAGACTCATGAGCTGCTTCATGGAAGAAGGCCAGGGTCTCTATTCTCATGAAGAATTGCAGTCTTGGGACCCACCAGGGCAGTTCTGTCACGCACTGTCAGGTTGCAATGAGTCAGAATCCAAAGAGTTTAGCTTTCACATGCCTGTGGATCTGAACCCTGAATAGGGCAGTTTGCAGAATAAGTGATGCATTTGAACGATGCTGCAGCAAGAACTCTTTGAACTACCGTGGACCACACAAAGAACAAGCAAATCTGTGTTGGGAGATAGAGTCCGAGAACGCTCTGGAGCTGCAAGGTGATAAAGATTGGTTTTGCATTATTTGAATGTGTTATCAGGAAAGATCAGTTCTTAGAAAATAATAGCATGTTTGGTAAACAGACGGTTGGGGTGGGGTGAGAATAAACATTTCTCCAGGAGATAGACTGTCATAGTGGCTACAACAAGGGTCTCAAACACTGTTGAAAGAATGTGGTCTGGTAAAGATGGCATGTCTTCCTCCTGTACACAGGATTGACATGAGTCAGAACTGACCTGACTGCATGAAACAATCATAGAATTACACATACAGGATTACAGCTTAAAAACCTTCAAATCAATTTGTAGTCAGATGGAAAGAGTTTGGATCAGAAAGGAAAAGGATAAAATCTGAGTCTGGGTCTGCCATCAGTTTACTCTTATATTTAAGACAAATAGCAAGTTACCTGTGATGCAGTAGTTTTATGTATAATATATTTACAAACAGATTATAGGGCTGAGCCCCGGTGGCGTAGCGGTTGTGCGTGAGACTGCGGCCCACTGGGACGGAGGTTCAATTCCAGCAGTGGGGCTGGGCCTCCTACTCCCACCACCGGAGAGCAGTGATGCCCACAAACAAAACAAAACAAATTATAATATATGAAGAAATACATGCTTCAAATTGATATTGCATGAAATGAAGTAAAATATATTTCGCATATATATAACTAAGCTGTAAATTATGACAATGATAAAAAGAAAAAGATAAAAGACAAAAGATAAAAAGAAACAAATGTAAAGGGAAAGGAAAAACTCTCCTCAATGCCATAGTCATAAATTTATCTATTGTTTCCTCTGGTCATCAAGAATTTGGATTTACTCAAGCCTAAATTTATTAGAGAAAACTCTAAGGCAGTACAAATAGAAGTTCCATGCAGTCCAGCAATGCCTGTACTTGTCTTAAAGAAATGCCTGTACTCTGTCTTAAAGAAATGAGAATAATAAAATGCTTATGGAACAGACATACACATCTCTATGTTTATCTCAGCACTGCTCATAATAGAAAGGGGACACAAATAATCTAAATGCCCTTCAATAGAAGCATGGATAAAGAAACTTTGGTACAAACACAATGGAATGCTATACATTCCTAAAAACGCAATGGGAAACCATGATGCTACCATGACATGGATAGATTGAGGAAAATTATTTTGAGTGATATTAGCTAACTTCAAAAGGGCAAAAATAATGATACCTCTGTTTTACGAAGAAAATTAAACCTATATACAGACTTTCAGGTTAAAGGAAACAGATTTTGTAGTGACTAAAGTAAGTTGAGCAAGGGAGGCAGGTTAGAAAATGGATTAGACAGCTGATGGGTATTGAGTTGGTTGAAGCAGAGGGTGGGGATCCACAATATAGAGAAGATAAATCAAGGAGACTAGTAAGGGTATGGTGGTAAGGGATTTCATTGGTAGTTAAGACTATGGAATACAACATTAACAATCTGAAATGTAAACAGCTAACTGCATTATTTTTAAAAAGAAGAAGAAGAAGAAGAAGAAGCCAAAGACAAATCAGGACATTCTAAGTAAATTTTAGTAGAAATAAAATAAAATTGGAAAAATGCAAATTCTTGTAAGGGGAATGTGGAGTGGGGAACTAAAGCCCAACTGTAAGCAAATGAACACCCCCTTACAGAAAGGCCATGGGGAGGAAACAAGCCAGTCAGAGGACAGTGTAACAGTGATGCAATATGTAACTTTCCTCTAGTTCTTAAATGCTTCCCCCCCTCCACTATTATAATCCCAATTATACCTTACAAATCTGGCAAGACCTGAGTATATACATTGGTACATCTAGGAATTGGAAACATGGGAAATCTAGGATAGATGATCCCTTCAGGACCAGTGGTGAGAGTGGCGATACCGGGAGGCTGGAGGGAAGGTGGGGTAGAAACTGTAAACTGATTACAAGGTTTATATATAAACCTCCTCCCTGGGGGACGGGCAGCGGAAAAGTGGGTCAAGGGAAACATCAAAAAGTTTAAGACATGACAAAATAGTATTAATTTATAAATTATCAAGCATTCATGAGGGAGCGGGGTGCAGGGAGGGAGGAGAAAATTGAGGAGCTGATACCAAGGGTTGAAGTTAAAAGCAAATGTTTGGGAAATGATGATGGCAATGAATGTACAAATGTACTTGACACAGTGTACGTACATATGGATTGTGATAAGATTTGTATGAGCCCCTAATAAAATGATTTAAAGAATGTCTGCTATAAATTGTAAATCAAATCAAAGTCATGAAAATGGGTTTCAATGCCTTTTTTTCATGATCACATGCCCATCTCAGTGTCGCATGGTGATCCACAAGGAGAGAGACCATGAAAAGGAGGAGGAATGGCAAGGGAACAGGGGAGAGAGGAAGGCAACAGAGAAGAGTTGGAGAAGGAGGAGTGGCTGAGAGAGAGCTCTTTTATTCTGACCAAACCTTATTTACCTTTTGGGGACATGCAAGTCCCCTAATTACAGGTAAGGACATACGCCACAGGAAAGTGTTTTGCTATAGGTAACACAGCAATGAGAGGGATGTTCTAGGGGCAGAGACATAATAGGAAAGGGAGGTATTGGAGTCCCCATGTGACAAGAAGGGCAGATACAAGACTCATGGATGTGACTCAACAAGTTTGACTAATTCTCTGGCCCTTCAGAGATCATTTATAGTAGTGTGTGAATTCCTTACCAGGACCAGACTTCTGGTTAACAGGCATCAGGGAGAGGTAATCTATTGTAATATAATGGCAGCCCTGCAGCCAGGGGTCCTGGAGGCTGGAACCTTCAAGAAGAATGTTTCTAAGTTTCTGATCTCCCAACAAATGTTACAAATAGCTTCTGATATTTGCTTAAGATGTAATTGTGGAAAAGTCTTATATTCCTCTGAGAGTTTCCCCTTTAGTTAATATAATTAACATAGCCAAAATTTCAGGCTCATATAGAACATTTTGAATCCAGGCACTGTTGATAAAGTCCTTCCACATTCATCTGCTACTGGGAGAAGGTGTGAGAGCAGTTGGATTCCACGGTGGGAAGAAAACAGAGCCATTTTATTATCAACAGCAATCAATATTGTACGATACTAATATTTCAATCAGTAAAGAAGTAAAATTACCCTAGATGATAATTTAATTAGTAACTTTAGAAAATCAATAAAACAGAAGTTCTTTTGCTTCAACATATACCCAACCTTTTGATCTTGATTGTCTAATTAAGAAACTTGCAACATTAATTCAAATCAAGAGATCGATGAACATTTCAAATGCAAAGCATACAATCAGCTGCAATAAATTCTTGCATTATTTAAACTACAATGTCAAAATATGCCAATATTTTGAGGGTGATTAGAACAGCTTGCTAGGTCAAATTTCTTTGTAAAATATTTTCCCTAATGTACTCCATTCCTCCTTGACTCCTCAGTTGGCTGGAGTGTACTTATTGAGAGAGGAAAAAGCTGTGATTGAATGAATTTTGCTTTGTATGTTCAGATGTTACCATCTTTTATGTTGAATATATATTATATATATGCCATGTGCCATAAAATCACTTCTAACTCATGATTATATTACATACAACAGAGACATTTCTTTTTCCTGCATCCTCACAATTTTGCTTATTTGAGCCCAATATTTTCTAATCCGCTGTGCCAATCTATCTTGTTGAGGATATTCTTCTTTTATGTTGATCCTATACTTCATCAAAAATAACTTCCTTCTCAGGGCTGAGCCCCGGTGGTGTAGTGGTTGTGTGTGGGACTGCGGCCCACTGGGACAGAGGTTCAATTCCAGCAGTGGGGCTGGGCCTCCTACTCCCACCACCAGAGAGCAGTGATGCCCAAAACAAAGAAAAAAATAACTTCCTTCTCTAGGGGTTGCTTCTTCCTTACAGTGTGTTCAAAATATGAAGGAAAATGTCTTACCATCCTACCATCTCAGGAGCTTTGTGGCTGTACTTTTTTCAAGAGAGGCTAGCATATTTTTTTCTGGCAATCTATGATATATTTAGTATCTTTCATCAATACCACAATTCTAAGTCATAGATTTTCTTCAATATTTCTTACTCACTGTCCTGAATTTGCTTGTGTGAGTCAATTAAAAACAACAAAACAGAGTTGTGGTCAGGTGCACCTTACTTTTCCAAGTGGCATCTTTGCTGTTTGTAACTTTAAAGAGATATTTTACAACAGATATGCCCAGTGCAGTAATTCTGTTGATTCCTTGACTGCCATGGACATTGATTGTATTTATAGCTTAAGTATTAAGGAAGCAGATGGATATTGGGCTTCTCCTCAAGGACTGCCTTAGGACAGAAACACTTTGTTCTAATAACATGACATTCTGTGATGTTCACCTTCCTGACAATATCTCAGAAGACAAAAGGGTTCATAAGCAAATGTTTATAGTGCTCAGCTTTTAAAAGATATAACATTTGGCATGTTAAAGCCCTAAAACTAAACAAGCAGTCATCTATCATGGAAGCAACAAAGCCCACATGGAAGAAACACACCAGCCTGACTGATCACAAGGTGTCGATAGGATAGGGTATTAGTCATCAGAAGTTCCCAAACAAACAAATATATCAGGGTCAGAGTGGAGACCTAAAACCCCTCTGTAGATAATAGGATATTTCTTCACAGAAGGGTCACAAGATCAAGACAGACAGGGTGCAACACAACACCGATGGAATACACCACATTCTTGTAGTTCCTTATGGTTCTCCTCCCCACCACCACCATTCAGGACTCCAGTTTTACTTTACAAATCTGGCTAGTCCTGAGTATGTACATTGGTAGAGACAAGAGTGCTTGACATATGAAATACAGGACATATAATCCTCCCAGGGACAGGAACCATGAGGAGTAGGGAGAAGGTCAGGGGAGAAGGAGGAGAAACAGAGAACTGATTACAACAGTGAACACATAACTACCCCCCTCCCGTGGGGGCTGAACAACAGTATCATGAGCGAAGGGAGACAGGGAGTGGTGTCAGCTATTAAAAATAGTTTAATATCAATGGTTCATGAGGGTGAACGGGTTAGAGGTTGAAGAGGGAGGAAAAAAAGAGGAGCTGATACCAAGGACCCAGACAGAAAGAAATATTTTGAAAATGACGATGGCAACATATGTACAATGTGATTGATACAATTGATGTATGGATTCTTATAAGAACTGTAAGAGTCCCCAATACAATGATCTATTTTTAAAAAATGTAAAAGTGTGATCCTGCAGCAGGGAGCACAGCTTGCTGAAGATCTAGGTGCTTCCTTTTGCTTTCACAAATATATTTGTTCTCAGAGTGTATATATATATAT